>BHFT01055565.1:0-12663 GCA_004320025.1 Laticauda laticaudata | reverse complement strand
CACACACACCGGATCCTATACACACCCCCTTTGCAACCCTACTTTTATTCAATTGATTGAAGAGTCACCAACCATCCACACACCAGCGTTCACCACATATTGTAAATCATGATTGTAGCCTACATCAAATCGATGTACTTTCAGTTTGTGACGAACTAGGAATGAATATAATTATTCGGCAAGAGCAGGAATTCCTCAGAATTAGGTATGACAGACAATTGTCCTATATAGTTGAACTATAATACCTCTGTTCTACAGAATTAAGTCAATGAGACGCACATCAGAATTGATGCAGAACAAAGATAGTTACTTAGAGAGAAATTCACGGACTTATATCGTAAGGTCTAATTGCAGGTGCGCGGGTCCACAGAACAACACGGCTATATTAGAGCTAGCTGAGATTAACAATTTATATAGTCAAAAGGAGCAATATGTGTTTGAGAGTGGCAACAGAGGTTTATCTAGATAGCGGGGAGCTGAGTGTGAGAGAGCCAATCCTGATCGGTGGACTGACGCGCAAGCTGGGAATATGCAGTGAGCTTCACCTAAGAGGGAAAAAGCAATCTCACACTTAATATACGAGTTAAGCGACAGCTATTCACCATCAAAACTGACACATCAAGGAAGTGTTGTGGTGTGGTCAAAAATTCTACAAGGAGGACAGCTAGCAATAGCATGGAAAGCAGAATTAAGAACTCGGCTGGAGTGTGAGCTAGTCGAGTAATCGACTAATCATGACAGTCCTTTTCTCACTGAACAGTGAGCACATGAAAGAAAACAATAGAGAATCTGATCAAAAATACATAGAACTCTAGTTAAACCATACATTAACTGGTATCTTATCAAGATAACAACAAATGCACTGCACGACTGTCAAGACATATAGACTTCTGAGAGCTTTTATCACGCATCTGTCTTGTAGACAATTTAGTACCACCACACGAGAGATGCCTTCCCATCTCACCCGCTAACGAAGAAGTAACATCGCTCCATCGCAGTTCCATTTATATTACCCTGAAATGACAAGTATCTTCCAATGAGCCAGGCATTCATCGCAGGCCGTGGAAGTCGATATTTATTGCCATAGAGCAGCATCCCAGAATACCTCAGAAAAAGAAATAGTACAAAGGCGGGGAATATTATAGTTCCAGAATTACAAAGAGGCTTTCAATTAAAGAAATCTGTAGCACAGCAGCTGAAGTAGTATGGTAAACATGGAAGGCAGATAGATTGAGGAAAATGAATTGATACAAAATAACTCAATACATTTCTATCTTTTTCTACATACCTACACAGCTACTTTAATGGGACATGCATTTGAGATTCCAAGGAAGAGAATAAAAAAAAACATATAAAGAAAATATATAAGAGAATGCATGAACATCCTATACACGATAGTATAAATACAACACACATGCTCTTACTGTATAGGCCGGATGACCGCACATATGACTTCAACAGTTGCGTCCATAGAATCCTACATGCATAAGTAAGAATAAGGAGCCATACTGATAACATTGTACGTTATAGACAACTGAAAAAGATGATACAAGTATTAGCAAATGATATATATACGCACACAGCTATGATGTCATACTCATAATACATTCACTAAATCTACTCTTCAAAATATGTCTGAAAGAATCAAACCCTGATAAATGTCAGAAGGCAGATGTATGGACAGCAATGATGGGCGTGAGAATGCCTGATTGGGGCAAGATATGTCAAGTAATTGAACAAGTTAAGGTTTTCCCATACATGCTAAAACCGCCACATCAAACCCTAGAAAAACTTATTAAATGCCTAGACACGGCAACTCTTGATATGGAGGTTGTTTTTGGTGACTGCTGTTGCCTGCCTGTGTTCTGAACTGTCTCGTGAATCGGAGGTGGTATGTGAATAGACAGAAGAAGAAGAAAGAAAAAAGAAGAAGAAAGAAGAAGAAAGAAAAAGAAGTCAGAAGAAAAGAAAGAAGAAGAAGAAGAAGAAAAGAAGAAGAGAGGAGGAGGAGAAGGAGGAGGAGAGGAAGGAGGAGGAGGAGGAGGCAGGAGGAGGAGGCGGTAGGAGGGAGAGGAGGAGGGAGGAAGGAGGAGGAGGAGGAGGAGGAGGAGGAGTCGTCGCCATACCATACTTCCTGACTATAGTGCAGCAGCACCGATGCGCACAATACTAGTTGTCGCGAACTTGTGTGCTTTTGCACCTGCATATTTTCGTTTTTTTCCTCGCAAAAATTTTTATTGAATTTAAAAGACAAACATTACAAAAAAACAATAACATAAAAAACATAAAACATCTGTTTTTTGAAAGGCAGGCGAGCCCGGGTTACATCTCTTGTACAGACATAAATTCAAGTTCAATGCCAACAATTGAACTCTTATCACAATTTTAATATATTAATATTCATTTAAATCATTAAACGCATTTTATTATTGTTCCCTTTTCAAATAAAGTAGCTATGCTTCTATGGGATACAATATAATATTTTTCGCCGCTACCAGTAGTTACTTCCCCTAGCCATTTCACAGTTAATATTTTAAGACATTATGGTAATAAAACGTTGCCCGATTCCTTCTAATTCAGTTCTTTATATTTCATTTCAAATTTTGATTTAGGTTCAAGGATGGAAGAGAAATTTTCACTAAATTACATTGAATATTTTATCCCATTTTATAATCATGTTGTTCCAAATTTTCTAACATTATTTTTAATACAAAAACAACAACAGTCTTATGTACTTTTACAGTATCTCTTTTTCAGTTATATTCTTATCTTTAAATAAATCCTGTTTCTTTACAACTTGTTTCAAACCTTTGTAACTTCTCTTCCCTTCCTTCCTCCAGGCACCTGCACATTTATCCGACCCCTTTGGCCAGGGGTGGGATTCCACTGGTATAACAACCGGTTCAGAGATCATGCACTTTGCGTGTGTTCCTGCCAAACGCACGCTCTCAGTGCGCGCTCCGCAATTCAAACAGCTATAATACTTTTTTTTTTCATGCTTTTGTGAACAATAGTCCACAAGGCATGACACTAAGTATCAAGATCATGCATACAATGCTGTGCACTATACATGACAACCTCATGGCCTAATCAAGGGTTTACAGCAGCTTAAGAGAAGAATAATGACAAAAAAAAAAAAAGTGGGGCCTAATAATTAATATACTATACAATCTGCAGAAGGTGGNCGTCTGCATTTTGTACAGGGCAGCTGCAGCTGCAACTTGACGTCTATGGTGAAGCGAAGGAATATTGAAGTTGGAGCTTACCTTACTTACCTTCTATAACAGTCCCTGTGAAGAAAACAGCTGAGGCACAGCAAACTGCTCTGTTTTGCGAATCAGCTGTGCTCTAAACAAAGAAAGTAAAGGACAGGAAAGAGCAGGGATGGGCGGACAAGCCCACATGCTCATTGCAGTGAACTGATTCAGAGGCAGCTGATCTTCAGAGCAAGGGGTTTGCCCAAACCAGTCCGAACCAGTAGAATCCCACCCCTGCCTATGGTTCACCCTTCCTAACCCAACCAGCATAACTCATACAACCTTGTGCATCTCCTTCCACCCTTCCTGACCTGTGCTGCAGAGGTGAGCAAGAGATACTGCATGGGTCAGGAATGTGCAGTCCTGTGCATATTGGAGAGGGCATGTGGAGGTGTGCAAGAGGTACTGCATAGGCTGGACAGCTTACATAGGGATGTGGCATGGATTGCCATACCAGTGATGATCCAGCAGGCCACATGAGTTTTTAGTAACAAACATTAGTTTAAAGAAGAATAGTGCATGTGTATTTCTGTAGGCGTGTGACTGACTAGAAAGTTTATTTCCTTTTTCCCCAACTTTGACAGGCACAGACACTCGCTAGCAATGTTAAGGCTACTCTAGCGAAGTTCATGACATAAGGAACAACATAACTTGAAATTTAAAAACAGTAAATAGTGAAGAATGTGACTTAGTGAATGAAATGAAGAAATAAAAATAGACTAAATGCTTGATTTAACAGACTAATTGGAAATCTGTTAAAGCCTAAAGCCAATCAGTGGGATTTTATGCATGAGTAAAATGTACATGGAGTCTGTAAACTATACACTGTGTACATAAAACTTAGATAATATATGTACTTTGTTCAGATTGATTTGCAAACAATAAATTTTGTCTGTTGTTTTGGGTAAAGTGTAACCTTAGACTTTGCCTGTTAGATTCAAAATCAGCTGAACCAAAGATCGTAAATTGAAGGTTGACTGTGAATATGTTATGTGCATGTGGAACTAAGAGAAAGAGGAAAGATATAATAGACTTGACTGAAAGGGGCCCAATCTTGTGAAATCCAATATATGCATAAGGAAATGAATGTGAGAACAAAAAAATGTGAATTGGTTTTATCCATGACTTGGTGTCTGTGTATCAAAGTAGGACTTAATAGTTCAATGAAAACATATTTTGGTGAATAATAGGATAATGGAGGAACCAAGGATGAGAAAAAACTAGACAACATTGTAAATGAATGCAATCCTTATTCTGTTAGATGAACTGACTGGATGGGTGGAAACAATCTAAGAATAAATTGAGCCATCTTGAGATACAAGAGTGGATGAGAAAGGTGATGGTTTGGTGATTGCTAAGAGAAAGATATTATTTCAAATTTGTCATTTACACATAACTCTACTCATTTCTGCAAATGGAAAATAAATAAATAGATAAGATTATTGATAGTTTGCTTAGAATGAAAGACAAAACATCTGGTAATGAAAGCTACATTGGTAATGAGATATTCTGGATAAGGGACAGTCCTTTTTTTGGTAAAGTCAGAAATATCTCTAGGAAAACAGACGTGGAAGGAAAAGGAAGATGTGAAAAATACGAGTGAAAGTAGAATGCATGCAGAAAAAGAAAATATTAATCATATAAAAATATTAGATGATATATTTTTTAATTTTTTTGATAAAATGTAGAGAGGGTGTGGTAGCTGCTTGGAACAGAGTAAAAGGAATTATTTTATGGAATGTGACACAGATATCTGGAGAAATATGAACAAAGATCTTTGTTAGTGTACAGAAATAAAAAAGCTTCTGGAAATGTAATTACTGTAAGGGAATATTAATGCAAAAGAAAAATGAGGATGAAAGATATTGCATGTCAACAGAGGATAAAATATAGTTTCAAGGAATATAGTGAAAGAACAAGAAACAAGATTAAGAAGCACAGAAAAGGCAGAGTGGTTTTAATGGAAATAATAATTTAAGTGAAGGGGGCTAAACAATGAGCCTCCAGCATAGTGAAGGGAATTAAAAATAATAGAAATCAAATGATGTGGAAGAAAGATGAAGTAAGAGAATGATTATGGAATATTTTAGGATCTATATGGAAATAAAATAAATATGATGAAATATAGAACTGAAGTGAATATTGTGTTAGTGTCCAAGAAATAAAGGTGAAGAATAAATTTTCAATCAGAATAGAGCTGAAGAGACCTTGGAGGTCTTCTAGTCCAGCCCCCTGATCAAGCAGGAGGGCCATTTCAGACAAGTGACTGTCCAGTCTCTTCTTAAAAACCTCCAGTGATGAAGCACCCACAACTTCTAGGCAAGTGTTCCACTGGTTAATTGTCCTCTCTGTCAGGAAGTTTCTTCTTAATTCCATATTGTTTCTCTCCTTGATTAGTTTCCATCCATTGTTTCTTGTCCTACCCTTTCTGGTGCTTTGGAAACTAACCTGACCCCCTCCTCTTTATGGAATAATGCTATCATGTCTCCCCTAGTCCTTCTTTTCTCTAGACTAGCCAACCCCAAATCCAGCAACTGTTCATCTTATGTTTTAGTCTCCAGGCTTTAATCATCTTAGTTGCTCTTCTTTGCACTTTTTCCAAAGTTGTCTCAACACCTTTTTTTGTAATATGGTAACCAAAACTGGATGCGGTATTCCAGGTGTGGCCTTACTAAGGCTTTCTAAAATGGTACTAACACTTCATGTGATTTTATTCTATGCTTTTGTTTATACAACCAAAGATTGTACTAGCTTTTTTGGCTGTTGATGCACAGTGCTGGTTCATATTCAAGTGATCATCCACTAGGAGTCCAAGGTCCCTCTCACAGTTACTGTTTTTGAGTCTGGTTTCACCCATTCTGTACTTATGCCGTTGGTTTTTCCTGCCCAGGTGTAGAACTTTGCTTTTCTCCACATTAAATTTCATGTTGTTGGGTAGGACCATTGTTCAAATCTGTCAAGATCTTTTTGGATCCTGAGCTTGTCTTCTGGGATGTTGGCTATTCCTGCCAGCTTAGTGTCATTTGCAAATTTGCTGAGTTCCCCTTCTATTCCCTCATCTAAGTCATTTATGAAGATAAAGGCAATGCTGAAGAACAGTAAGCTTGCAAGTGTACATGGGACAATTAGAAAAATATTAAAATATGGATGTGGTTTGGTCAGGGAAAGGTTGTGCAACTTATTTAATAAGCAGGCACATTGGTTAGAATGTATATTGCAGGCCAATTCTGGTGAATGCCAGGAGTTCGGTTCTGACTGGCTCAACATTGACTCAGCCTTCTACCCTTCCAAGGTTGGTGGGGGCAATAAGGTGACATTTGTAAACAGCTCAGAGAGTGCTATAAAATACTATGAAGCAGTATATAAGTCTAAGTGCTATAGTTATATGATTGTGAAGATTACAACTATGTATGGCAACTGGAAGAATACCTTGACTCTAAAGATATCATTGAACGCAAAACTATAGAGACATGACTTGCTATACTTTCTGGGAAAATGTTTGAAAAAAATCTATCTGAAAAAGTGACAATGAGCAAAACGTGAGAAATGCAGTGTGGCTTTATGCTATGTAGAGTATGAAGTGACCAGATTTTTACACTTTAGTAACTGAGAAAATATGAGTGGGAGAAAGTTGATGCATTGTGGATAGAGTTGCTTATCCCAAAACTGAATAGTATATATGCACAGAGTTAGTTTTGCCTGGATTAGGCTACGAGCTTGTAATTAATAAAATCTCAGGACAGAACTGTGAAATTGCCTAATGTGCAAACATGCTATATACAGTACACTACTGAAATCCTATTATCTATTATACATACTAGATAGTTTGTCCCACAATACTACAACATGTACCAACAGATTCATGGGATAAAGCAGTAACTATTTAACTATTGTTAGAAGGAGCAGAATAAACAGTTTCCCCAGGCTGGGAAGCCCAACCTTTGTCTACTGATGGAACAGGAGAGGTCCTCTGGGAATATGTAAATGTAGACTCTGTGCCGAATTTTTCATTTGACTGAAGTAGTTATTTGGTTGAGTAATGAAGCATCTCAATTTAATAAACTTTGGTCCAATTGCTATGTTCTAACCTTTTTCAAGTCCTCTGGGGATGTTGTAACATCACCTGAAGGATCAGGGGGCTGAGTTTTTTATGGCCTTTGGACAGTTGTTTCAGGTTTTTTATTTTAAATAAGAACAGGAAACTTCTGAGAAGCAAACCAATTCCATCTTTGGATATTTTACCACTTAATTTTGGCAGTATGATTTTCTGTGCGTGTGTTGTGGGCTGTTATCTGCCCACCCATGAAGAAGAGATTCATAGCAATTTACGTTAGATATTTCTGAAACTGTCATATCCAGTCAGTGAACTGGAAAAAAAAATTCTGATCAGCAAGTCCAGGCTGGTACACTAGAAAATCCAGTACAGGACAGATTTAGAAAATAAAAAGACAGAAGATCACTTGTCCTATCTAGTTCTCAACTAAAACCAATTCAAACATATGAGATCCAACTCAGCTTGGAACTAAAGCCTTTCCACTCATAGAGCTTAATGAATGGCCTGTACTTTCTTACAGAACAATTGTCCAATCCCAAATGACAACACACTTAGTAATACAGACCATCTCAGAAAGATGCAGAAGAAACAAACACTGTAAGAAAAGCAATTTTCAACTAATGGCATTCTCTGTGTAGGCTGGTACCATTATTACAGGGTCCAGTAATGTCAATCTACACAGCTGGGGATTCATTTGTTTCATTCATAACTATTCATTCACCTATGATTCAATTGTCAGTCACACAATTCATTTTGTATAGGACAAACAAACCAAGCTCCACTCAAAACAATTGATGCACACAAAACTGGCACTTTTCAATTGGCAATATTAACACAATCACCATTTCATTTTCCTATACTGTTGTTGTGTTATTCCGTGCTATCTAGCCGACTACAAATAGCTTCAACTCAAGAAGGATTTGAAATGATCTAAGAAAATGATTTTTTGCGATTTTATCTTCAAGTTTAAGATGGGCAGTCCAACTTAAAAATAAAAGGAATTGCATCTAAAAAGCATTATAGAAAAATATTTTAGCTCTTAAATGTACCTCTCATAAAGAGGGCCAATTATTTTCTGCAACTGGCTTATCAGATAAGGAACTCTTTTAAAAAGCAATATAGTTACAATCATCATGCCATGTTGATGAACATATAATGTGGCTCTGCCTCCAAAAATAAAACTGTTTTTACCAAGTTCCCTCAATCCTTTTCACCATGACAACCATGTCAACTAAATAAGAAATCATGACAGGGGAACATCTATGGTCATGAAAGGCTCTTTTTCAGGCTCTATTGCATCGGTTAACATGTTTTAAGATGAAAAGAATGAGGGACAATAAAATTAGTTATGTTTGTGTCCATCTTTCTTTCTTACAACTCAAGAAGATGTACAGGAAGCACTCAACTTACAACCGTCTGTTTAATGCCTGTTCAAAGTTACAACAGTTCTGAAAAAATGACTTACAACCAGTCTTCTTACTTACGACCATTGACGTAGCATCCTCATGTTCATATGTTCAAATTTGGGCGCTTGACAAATGGCATGTATTTGTGATGGTTGCAGCATCCCAGGGTCATATAATCACTATCTGCAGACTTCACTTAACAACCATGTGATTTGCTTAACAACAATAGTCAAAAGATTGTAAAGCTGGACATGACTCACTTAACAATCACCTTGCTTAGCAACAGAAATTCTGGTCCCAACTGTGGTGGTAAATCATGGACTACTCATATGCAGTACTATTCCATCCTTTTTTTTTTCCCTTTTGGTCTAAGGCAGTGTCCCCCTCCAACCTTTTGGACACCAGGGACCGGTTCCGTGGAGAGAGGCTTTTCCACAGACTGGAGGGGCTTCCCTTGTTTGCACGGATCAGTTTCTGGCACGCTGCAGACTGGTGCCGGTCCATGGATCGAGGGTTGTGGACCCCTGGTTTAAAGCCTTGTGCAACAGATTGGACTGGCCCAAGTCACCAATAAGCTTTCATGGGTGGAGTGGATTTAAACCTAAACCTCCCTAATCATTGTTATTTCCCCTTTATCAACAAAGAGAAAAGGCAAGTATACTGAGCTAGAATCTTTGGTGGGAGATGTATGTTTTCCATTCTTCCTATTGGTGTATTAAGCTATCAGAGGACTGTATGTGCTACATCTCCAAGTTCTTAAAGTAGCATCTGTTGGAACATGGGGCAGCTAGAATGAGAGAATTACATCTTCTGATATTGTCCTCCTGTCAGGGTTCCATAGCAAACAGAACTCCGAGGCAGATAGATTCCTCAAATAAGCTATCTTTAATCCCCCCTCCCTATCTCCCTATCTTCAGTATTTCAGCAATACTGAAATCTTCGGTCACATCATATTCAGGGTTGACACCTCCATTTTAAGAAATGCTCCTGGTAAGACAGCTAAACATACCTAAATCAGGATATATCAGGACATTACCTGCGTTATTTACTAAATTTAAAAAAGAAAGCAAAACATTGTTTGGCTCACAAAGGTGTTACTTATTTTATTTAAATTGAATCAGCTTTACCAATGGACTGACACATATCCAAAAATGCTAAATTGTGTAGGAATGGACTTTCTCAACAACTGTGGAACACATGATGGCTCAGTTGGCTGAAAAACAGAGCTTACAGACAGACAGATAGTCTATGGGTGAGAGGAGGGCAGAGTCCGATCATTTTGATCCTACTTTAATTTGTTGATTTCACATTAAGATTTTCATTAAAGTAAACTGAGATAGCAGAGAGCTATATCCACTTTATAAATGGGTGTTGACTTGGCAGTAGAGCAGCAGTCAAAACAGCTGGTCATGGCAGCCCAGGAAGAGCAATGCAGTTGAAACAATTCTGCCCAATATATTTTTGTGTTGCTTAGCTGTACCAGCAGGAATGGGCCAAGGTCGAGAAAAGGGTTAGAGGAAAAAATCCAGTCCATTTTTTCCAAGAAGATATTCATCCATAAATGAATTCAGTTTTACATGACCTATGTGCTGTGAAGTATTCTATTGTGCTCTTGGCATGTCAAGCCTGGGAGGGAAAGACGAAGCAAAATACTGTAGTGCCATTTCTGGGGTACCGCAGCTACATTTCTCCAGTCCATCTTTGTGCGTCATGCACTCAGGACCTCGCTTTCAATCTATTTCGCTTTATTAGTGCTAGCTTTATTCAATTGATTTTTCTCCCTTTTGTCTTCCATGTGCGTCAAACACTTTTTCCACTCCTGGCTTTTGAAATTTCACTTTCGGGAAGTAAGAATTCATTTTCTGCTCCTTTCCTCTACTTCTCTATTGCTGCTGCCTCATTGCCCAGGGTTATTACCATCAAACAGAAGTCACATTCTAATGCACATACAGCCAAAAAAAGAATGCTTCAAAACACCTCCTTTTAAATCACAATGATTTGAACCAAAAACATTAGGTATATAAATAAAATGCATGCTGATAATTTCTCTATTCTGGCTAAAAGCTCAAAGGTGGTGAACTAACGATCACATCCAAGAGACACTTGATTTAATATTTACTTAATTGTATTCCATTTATTGAGAGAGAGAAAAGCAATGATGGGAAGCAGCTGCACAGCCCACATGGTAGAGAATTGAGGTAAAGGAAAGGAAATGTACTATAAAAACATTGTGAAAACACACAAGTATTATGGTAAGGCAATAGCAATAGCACTTAGGCTTATATACCGCTTCGTAGTGCTTTACAGCCCTCTCTAAGCGGTTTACAGAGTTAATACATTGCCCCCAACAACCTGGTTCCTTATTTTACCAACCTCGGCAGGATGGAAGGCTGAGTCAACCTTGAGCCTGTGAGAATTGAACTGCTGGCAGTCAGCAGAATTAGCCTGCATTCTAACCACTGTACCACCATGGATCATAAGACAAGAATTTATTTCATGGATGTTATCATATCTGGGCTTGACATAAGGCAATCTGGGTCTTACCAACATAGCCAGGCTGTAAGTGGAGATTCCCCTAGGGTTGAATAAAACAGTATGCAAAAACAACTTTCCATTGCTCAGAAAACCAGAGAGTCACTGAGAAATTTAAGCTAAAAATATCCTTGCCAATACACTAGTTTTAGTGCCATAACAAAATGTAAGTAGAGAAAATCATCTCTACAAAATCTATCTATAGATGGAATGGAATGTGTCTGCTAAAGGTGTGTGTGTGATGGATTACATTGAAAGGGAAGTTTCTCATGAAGGAGGGGGTATATTCCAAGCAGGAGGGGTGAGAGAAGACATATCACAGCCCAGAGATGGATCACAGAAAGAGAGCCAGTTTAGAATAGAATAGAATAGAATAGAATAGAATTCTTTATTAGAATTCTTCATTGTTTGGCGTAGTGGTTAAGGCCCCATCCTGGAAAATGGAAGACTGTGAGTTCTAGTTCTGTCTTAGGCACAAAGCCAGTAGATGATCTTGAGCTGGCCACTCTCTCTCAGCCGTAGGACAAAAGGAACAGTAAACCACTTCCAAAATATTGCCAAGAAAACTGCAGGGGCTGGTCATTAGGAGCAAATACTGACTTAAAGATGTGCGCACACACATGCCCACAAACGAAAATGTATATAATCTAGTCTTGTCTCATGGAAGAAAATTGTGGTAGTTGTAGTTGATGACATATGGAAAAAATCAAATTAGAAAACAATGGAATAGATTCATAAGAAACAATGCCAATATTAATCAAGTGTTCCAACAATTAATTCTATTGGTATTAATAATTAGTAGTAATTTTACCCAAAGTCTCCAACAAGGAGATGGTTGGCCACTGGCATCAAAGATAACTCAGATAACTTTTTTTTGAGTCATATGAATCATAAAATTTTAATAAATAAAGTTCATTAGGATTTACTGTAAAATATACTTATGAAGATCAGCTTTCTGACTTCTATAGAAGCAAAACTGCTACTGTACCAATATTAGACAGAGCAAGTATTACTGTTACAGATGCCCATGTACCTTAAGTCTGAAGTTATTTTACAAGGGTATGACATGCATTTATTTATGTCATCCATTTATGCCATCCATCTCCCCTATAAACTCACTCAATTAAGCCCCAAATATGTATATTAAATTAAAATTGGTAGCATTGGAAAAACTGAACAGAATATACAGGAATCATGGTACAAACAACAAGGAAACTTATTGAACAATATTTACATTGTATAGACTGTTTACAACTTGATATAAAAGGCGTTTTTCTCAACCCAAGGGAAAAAAATCTTTATACATATACATATCTCTATATCTCTCTATCTCTATCTCTATCTCTATGTCTGTCTGTCTGTCTGTCTGTCTGTCTGTCTGTCTGTCTGTCTGTCTGTCTGTCTGTCTGTCTGT
>BHFT01055561.1:0-14430 GCA_004320025.1 Laticauda laticaudata | reverse complement strand
CTGGCTACATCCTCCCCCCGTCCATTCCTTTCCGTTGTTGTCCGCTCTGGTTATGCAAATTCGGGGCACTTTTGAGAACAGATAACAACGGATGGAACATTTTCTCGTCCGCTTTTTACAAACATTTTGTGTTTTTTAGAAACATTTTGCATCCGTCGGCCAATGTGACAGGCCCTAAACATTTTTCTGTCTGAATCTTGATCAAATCTGCAATACAAGAGAACTCACCTTTTTTCTTTGTGTTACAGTCCCACATAAATTTGAAGAATCCAATGCATACTGAAGTCTGCTTATGTTTTAACCCTATACATTGCTAGGAGATGGAAACTTGTTTTTAAATTTCGTAGACTTTAATTTAAGGCCACTCATTTTAAAAGCAGTCAACAAAACATTTGCATTTTTGAAATGCCACACTAGAGCAATCTTAGAGGATACTGCTGTAAAAAAAGAAATCACTAAGAATCTATTAATTTCATATCATCTTGGATTTGATTATCTTCTTTTGGTTCCTCTGAAAACTGTTCTCTAATCCCTCAACAGATTGTTCTTTTATTCATAATGCACTGTTCCATTCAATTTATAGTCAGATTCTCCAAACTATTTGAGAAGATTCCAGAGTTTTTTTTTCCAAAGGGAAGTAACAACTCAGCATCTTGAATAAGTTGACATTAATTATGCTTTCCTATGGTTAAACAAAGAACAATAGGAATGTTCAGGAGAAATATTTCATGAACAGCATATAAAATTACAACTATATTTTAGACTAGGGCAGTTCAAAGAACTATTTTTGCCACAGATTCTGGAATATGTAGTGGAACATGGAATAATGAAAAGATGCGATTAAGGCTGAAAAGAATGGAATGTTCAACCACGTCCTTAACAGTATGGAAATAGAACTTTCTTCTTTCTTGTCCAATCAAATTTGTGAACTGTAGCCTCCAATGGAAAAGGACTTTTGAGTGCAAATTCTCTCTATGAAGAAAAAAATGAGTATATTTTTGTTCAGTATTTCTTTGCTCAAATGTCATGTGTTTGGACATTTTCATCATCCAACTAAACTGCATTCATCTACTTGGCACCAAGTAGGTTTTCAAAGCACTTTTAGATAATTTTAATTACTAACAGAAAGAAATTAAAATATGGCCTTCCAAATTCTTTCCTATAAAATGTAGTAAACTGAAATTTGCCATGTTGTATTGAAACAAAGCTAATGTAATATAGGGATGATACAAAACATGAAATACCAACATCATATTGTGGCACTTTTGCTTCAATGAGCAAAGCTTCATGTTTTGAATCCATGCTCTCTTTTTTTGTGTTTCTTTCCCTTTAACTAAGGCCAAGATGGATTACATAACCCACTGCTAGTAACATGTTTCTCCAACAATACGGCCCACCTCAAAGTGAAGCCCCAGCACTGTTTTGTGCGCATGCAATTCAGACCTGCCTCCAAAATTTGGGCCTATTTAAGTGCATGCACGACCATTTACAACATGAGGTGAGGAGATATGGGGAGGAAGGGAGGAAGGGGGACTTACCCAACTCATCCCACACAACTCGCCTGTCCATCACATCGCACTCCCTTGCCTCTATAATGCTGCTTCTTTTGATCCCTGCTTTCCCTGCCACGGTCATGGTCAAAAGCCCCCCGCCACCTCCCCCCCCACTTTCTTTCTTCCACACAAGAAAAGCGAGCAAGAAAAAGAAAGGGAGAAGGGGGGGAGGCACTTTTGAACACATCCAGGACTTTTCATGTTGTCATGATCAGCCCCTGCCATGGATGTGTGTGTGTGTGTAGGGGGGTGTTTCTGGCAGAGATTAGGGAAAAGAGGAGGTAGATTGAAAGAGATTTTCCCCATGAGAATGGGGAATGCAATGCTTATAGGGTGTGATTTATCCAGGCTGCCTTCTCCTGTTATCTCTGTTCACAGCTTCCAGAGTTTTTCAAGTCTCCGAATACACACACATGCTCACAGAGGTGTGTGTGTGGGGGTGTTCCATCCAATGCAGTGTCTCTATATTAATTGCTATTATTCTGCTTTGCTCTTAGCATTGGAGCATCTTTTCTTTAGATTAAGAGATTGGGGGGAGGATCCATTAGAATCACCTGGTCTTTGCAAACCCGAATCCATTAGCTTTTCAGTAAGTTGCACAAGCTGTTATTTCTTCTCATTCCTTTTCCCCTTCAAGGACAGAGATAACAGGAGAGAGCAGCCTGGATAAATCACACCCTACAGGCATTGCGTTCTCCATTCTCATGGGGCAAATCTCTTCCAATCTACCTACTCTTNCACACACACACACACACACACACACACACACACACACACACACACACAGAGCAGGGGCTGATCATGATGTGAAAAGTCCTGGATGTATTCAAAATTGCCTCCTCCCTTCTCCCTATCTTTTTCTTGCTTGCTTTTCTTGTGTGTGAGAAAGAAAAGGAGGAAGGTGGCGGAGGAGAGTTGGATGAGTGACGATTGTGGCAGGGAAAGTAGGGATCAAAAGAAGCGGCATGGTGGCCAAGCTTTCTAGAGTGGATGACGGCAGGCTACAAGTAGGCAAGCAAGAGTGTCATGGGGCGCTCCTTATGCCTGCTAAAGTAGCAGCCTGGTGAAGAGACAAAGGTGCACGCGGGGGGAAGGAAATAAAGGCACCCCTCGAAAAGACAGCCTAGACATTTTTTTCAGGGGTCTAAAAAAAATAAGGCCCAGCGTTATTTTCTGAGAAACACGGTAGAAAAATGTAACACTTATCAACAGCCTTGTGAGGAAGAACAGCAGAATCTATTATACCAACAAATTTCAGCAAAGTTACACCAGTTTTAGAAAGGCTCAGTTGTTATGTAACTTCAAGAGCTATTTAACGTGAAAAATTGTTCCTACCCCAACTAATCATTATAACAATTTGTAATCAGTGCTTGATTATTTCCTCTTAGTCCTTAAATATTTCCTTTTCATCTTTACATTTGTTTCTTTTGTGTGCTTCGTAAGCATATCAAACCTATCTGTTTGATAGAATAGTAATAATAAACTATAATAAAACAGTACTTGCAACAGAATATAGTAATAGTATGGATGATAATTGTGGGTAACAATTAATTATTAGATAACAATACAAAAAGCATTATGAAGTAGTTAATAAATAAAAGCTGTCTATCAGAGGAACCTTTTGTCTGTAAATTATAATGTAACCTTTCATGCTTCTATCAGAAAGTTTTCAATTCTGGAACATATATCAGAGGATACTGAATACTTGAAATCAAAGGATATTGTACAAATGCATCCCTATCTCATTCATTTTTACTATATATATTGCACCCAAAACCCTTTGAAAAAATATGCATTCCTTCTTTGAATTATTTTACATGCTTGCTTTTCAAAATGATGCTTGCTTTTCAAGATACTAAAAATTCATCAGTGATATTTTTATTGCACAAAACATTAAAAATGAATTTCAAGGGCAATGTCTGCAATATGTCCCTGCTTTCAACAGAATGACAAAAGCATCATTATATTGCTCTGCCAAAGAGCTCTGCTCTTTTAGAGCATGTGACATTGCAATGGAGATAGAAAAAGAATAGGGTTTCCACTGTGATGCCATACTATTGCTTCAATCACCCAGCCCTCCTTCCCTTGTTCCTTAAACATTGCTGGATTTCAAAGTCCTGTATCAGAAAATCAGTTCTGATGGTGTAAACTGAAATTCCATTAATAAAGTTCCCATATTCTCATTATTTCTGAAAGATTCAGCGACATCTCAATTTCATTACATACATGCAGAAGTTCCCTACTGTTCTTCACTATTCTTGTGGTATCAGGCTATCATTAATCCATATCCTTGCATGTCCCTAACAAGATCTATTGTTTTGTTGTCGCTCTGGGGGTTCACAGAATCCAGCAATCCTCTCCTTATTTAACCCAATAAAACAAGAAATAAACACTAAAAACAGATTTATATTGCATTTCACAATCAACATGTAATGATAGTTAAGACAATGAAGAGCTAAAGATATCTGAATGAACCAATATCTGCATCAGATTTGCTTCCAGGGATACCACAGAATTAAGATACGAGAACCAAAATGTCCTTCTCATTCTCCATATATGTTTTTCTCAGGATTAAACAGCAAGTATGTAGAGACAAGGAAATGCTCACTCAAATCTCAGAATTTAAATTATTACAAAATCATGAGGACATGATTTTAACACACAATTCAGGCTATGCAGCTTAAAATTACAGCAAGATCTAATGCAGCTACAATCTAAGAATACCTGAACAGACGATCCTTCAATTAAACTACAATAAGATTCACACTTCCCATACTTTTTTGATACAAAGAAAAATAATTAGTATTTCTTTCTCTAAGTTTTATCTGTATTTTTTAATCTATCTTTTGTAAAACCTGATGTGTATTTAATCTGCTATATAAGTCTAGTTAACTTTAAAAACAACAACTAAATTCAACGTAAGCTTTTTTCTTAAAGATTTCAGTTAGATTCATTCTTGAGGGCAAGCAGCATGGTTTTGAACCTATACAATATGCTAAATCAAATTTTAAAAATCCCATTTATTTTGATTGATATGGTGTACTTCTTTTAGACTTTTTAAGAGGCAAATTTAAGTTTGCTGTATTTTAAAAAGTAATAGAATAAATAGATTATCATTGGAAATTCTCAGTATTTTCAGACCACTATGGCAAAAACACACCTACTTATAAATCTCTTTCCCATGAATGAAACCCCCCCCCAAAAAAAATGTTTGTATGCCATTTGGAATTACTTTATTTGTCTATACTTCCTTCCCTCCTTTCAGTGTATTAAAATGAAATTAAAACCAAGCAAAAATCAAAAACAATTAAAAAGCTGGCAAAAAGATATATTTTTACCATCCATCTACACATTGGGAAAATGGCCAATATTGTTCTGGAAAAGCAACCTGCTGTCTGTAAAATTTTGTTTCTTGAAATGGAATAGAGTTGTAGGGCACTTTATGACTATTTTTCATTGCCTTGCAAACTCCAAAGCCAGGTAAGAGATTAGACTAGATGATTATGGGTATACAAATACTGAGTATCCTAAAATATACAGCTAGGATACACTAAAATAATTTATATATCTATAAATTGGTAAAAATTGTACAACAAAATAGAGTATATCCTGTTCCCAGTGTTCAATGAAATTCAGCTACAATAAGTTCCTTCCATTTTGTGACAAGGTTTTACCCACAATTGCCATTATAAGAACTAAATGTTATTTAAAACAGCTGCTATGCTTTTTCCAAACTTCCTGTATTGTGAAATGACAGCAGTATCTGGTTTGGTGAAATCCACCCAACATTGCCTCCTAGTTAACTTGTAAAGAAATAAACTATCCCCATATGCTTTAGTCAGTGTTTGTTTTTCCATCAGCTGCCTATAATGAGAGGTAGGCATCTTTTCACAATGAAAGTAAGTGTGTCTGTGTTTAGCTGCAGTGCAACAACATCTATTGACTCTATTGTAAGATGAACAGAATGGAGGGAAAACTCTTTCTCAAAGGAAACAATTTGCTCCCTTTTAAAAATATGCCAAAGTGATACATGAACATAGCAACATATTTTGCTTGTTAATGCCATGCCTTTGATTCACGCTTAAGAAGATTTCTATTTGATCACACAGTGAAATTTTCCTTTTTATATCTTGAAGAGAGTTTATGAATCAAAGAAATTAGTGATGATAAAACAAGGAACCAAGTATTTTAAGCTTGCCCAGCATGGCAGCTCAGTGCCATGACTCTTTAATTCTTTTTAGGTGTTTAAAAAGTGACACCATTTTAGCTTAGATTAATTACTAGGTATTCGAAAGACTACATGCAAAATAGGTTGTTAAAAGAGCCAATGAGCTTAAGTGTACCATCCGTTGTGTATATCAAATACATACCCTACTACAATTATCATAATAAAGAGAATATTTCCCAACCCAAGTCCAAATTTTAAACTATGCCAGCAGTGGATTTTTTTTTTATTTTTTTTGCTATTTAACTATTGGTTTCAAATTGCCATTTTAAAGTAGAATCGAACACATTTTGTCTTATAACCTAAGTTTTTTGTTGCTGCTGCTGCTGCTGTTGTTACAATCAGTAGAGCAAACTCTTCAACTTAATGGTTCAGATATTTGATTTCAATTCCAAAGTCCTTGTCAATATTGCCAACCTTTATTTTTCTTCTCATAATTTTTAATAAGCTGCATTTTTAGTCTAGCTGTATGCTAAATTGCTTTGGGAATTATTAGTTTTGACCTTTAAAGGAGCATTTGAATCAGAAGAACCTTCCCTAAATTCTTTAATGCAGTTTTCAGCAGAACTATATATAAATACCATTTTACTTTTCAGTATATTCAATTTTTTCATGTTAGAGAATGGGAAATCTGAGTGCTGTAAAAAAGAAAACAGAGTCCTTGCACCTCCCTGCCTGCTTCCCTGGTCCCCATCGGAATGGCAGGACATCCCCACTGACGACCCGGTTCCACAGCCCCAGATAGGAAGAGAAAGTTGGATGGGGAATGCCACCTCCCTTCCCTGGAAACCAGAAGCCCCTCCTGGCTTCAGAGGAAAGGGGCGTTGGCATTCCTAGGGCTTGGGCTGGGGAATCAGCAAGCGTGAGAGCTTCGCACTAACTTTGGCTAGGATGGAATGCTCCTCCCCAGCCCACCGAAAACAAGCCAGTAGAGCCTCCCTGCCTCTTCTGCCAAGGGAGCATGACCGCTTCCTGGCCGGTGCACTTCCTACCCTGGTGCTAGACAGACAGTCCTTCTGTGCAGACTCAGCTCCTGTGCAGCCCCTTCACCCCAGAAGAGCAGCAGCAGAAGCCACAGGGTGAAAGGCAAGAGCGAGAACCGCCACCACCGGGGCAAGGGGGCAATTATGGTTCAAATACACAGCCCAACTGCCCCAAAAGTGCAGCAGCAGTAGCCACAGGGCAAGAGGGAGAAGCGAGAACTGCCACCACCGGGGGCAAGGAGGCAATGATGGTTCAAATACACAGCCCCACTGCCCCAAAAGTGCAGCAGCAGTAGCCACAGGGCAAGAGGGAGAAGTGAGAACTGCCGCCACCGTGGGTGAGGGGATAGTGACAGTTCAAATGCACAGCCCACCACCCCAGAAGAGCAGCAGTGGCAGCCACAGGGCGAGAGGCAGGAGCAAGAACCACTGCCCCCGGGGCGAGGGGGTGGAACAATTCACACACACAGCTCCGCTTCCCCAGAAGAGCAGCAGCTGCAGAGCGAGAGGCAAAAGGGAGAACTGCTGCTGCTCCCCCCGCTCCAGGTAGCAACAGGAATGGGACAGCATTTGCTGGCTGGGTGGTTAACTTCCCCGCTCACTGCTCCTGCCATGGCGGTCCTCACTCCTGCCTCTCATCCTGTGCCTGCCACTGCTGCTCTTCTGGGGTGGCAGGGCTGCACATATAAACTGTCACTGCCCCTGCACCCAGGACAGTGGCAGTTCTTGCTCCTGCCTCTTGCCCTATGGATGCTGCTGCTACTCTTCTGGGATGGCGGGACTGCATAGGAGCTGAGTCCATGCAGGAGGAAAGTTGACCACCCAGCCAGCAAATGCTGCCCTGCTCATTGCTTCTGCCACCGCCAGGCATGAGGGGGCGGCAGCAATTCTTGCTGCCACTGCTCCCTCACCTCTCGCCCACAGTGGTGGTTCTTGCTCCTGCCTCTCACTCTTTGGCTGCCACTGCTGCTCTTCTTGGGTGGTAGGGTTGTGCGTGTGAACTGCCACTGCCCTCTTGCCCCCAGTGGCAGCTAGAGCAGTGGGCAAAGCATTTGACCACTCAGCCAGCAAATGCTGCCACACTGTCCCATGCACCTGAGCCAGCCAGGTGCTCCAGACCACAGACATGTGTCAGTGCCATGGGCTGGAGCCACACAAGAAGCTGGCTCAGGTGGGAGGGAGGGAAACCCAGCCCGCCCATCTTGGCCAGCAGCTCTGTTGGGAAGATGATCTTCTGGTTTCTGGTACACATGCACACTTGGCCAGCTAATCTTTGTGCATGCATGCATGCAGAAACCAAAAGACCAGGTAGTCGGTGCGCATGGTCACTCCGATAACTGGAAGATCACCATCCCGGCATGCACAATGGCACTGGGTAGCTGTTCTTGTTTTGGGTGCACATGCATGCATGAAAAGCTGGCTGGCGCACCAGAACCCAGAAGAGCAATAGGCAATACCTCGTGTGTCTGGAGAGATTGCTCTGAGTGACACTTCTGGCACACATGCCATAGGTTCATCATCACAGGAATAGATCTAAACATATTGTGGGCCACATCCAGCCCATAGGTCCTGAGTTTGACATCCCTGATCTTCTGGAAATATGGTCATGTTGATACTCCTCCATCTCTTAATGGTTTTGACAGCACCAATCCTTAAAGATTTTGAGTGAGCTAAGAGTCCAAAGAGTCTGTAATGGTTTTCTGGATGCTATTAGAGAGAGCACTAGGAGAATTGTGTACTTTAAGCCAAGGTTATTGGGTTATAGAGTTAGGTCTCAAACTCGCTATGGGGCAATTATATTATTTCTCTCTGCAGTAACTGGGAACAGTACAAGGCAAGGCAATCAAAATTATCAAAAGATTTGGACAACTTCTATATGAGAGAAGATTTGTATGTTTAAATTTCTAACTTGGAAAAAAAAGATGACTGAAATACAGTATATCAAATAATGAAAGACAAAGAGAAAATTGATAAAGAGATTTTCTTCCTCACTCAAAACACTGTTAGAAGTCCACAAATAAAGTTGACTGAAGAATATTAAAATAGAGAAAAGTCCTTCACATAGGGCAAAATCAGCAGAATTCATTGTCATGGAATATGGTAGTGTTCATTCACCTGGTTTCAAACCCCCAATTGCGAGGGGAACAAGGTTGGAAAAGGTGTATGTCTCCAACTTATCTGGTCATTGTGAGAAAGAGACTGGACTGAGATGACCATTGACTTTATCCAAGACTATTTTTATGTTCTTATCTCTTAGTTTTTATTATTTTCCTTTAATTTTATATCTAAATTAGACTAGATAAATTAGTTTGGAAATTTTGCTTCCTGTCTCTTTCCCCTTGTGAAAATAGTATATGCCTGTCACGATTTAAGAACATATGTTAATTTCAATAGACCTGGTCTAATGGTTAGGGACCAGGCTAGAAACCAGGAGATTGTAAATTATAATTCTACTTTAAACATGAAAGCCAGCTGGATGACTTTGTGCCAGTCACTTTCTCATAGGCATGACACCAGGCTGGCAAGTCAATTCCTGTCACAACTATTGAATCCACAAACAACTGATATAAAAAAAGATCCTGCAATTGAAGAAAAAAACACTAGGGTGTGGAAATAAAACCAAGGTAAGTTTATTAATCATATGAAGCATAGTTTGCAAAAACTATGAGAATAATTATCATTTTGTAAAATATGATGCCAAGACTTATTCACTTGAGTTGTTCAAAGTAAATGATACTGAACAAATCTACATAATATAGAAGAAACATATTTAGAAGCATAACAACACATACAAGCATGCAGAATTTTCATCATTCTAGTCCAGGGCTACAGAAAGTGCAGCCCTAGGACCACTTGTTCTTGCCAGCATTCCAATTGCAGTCATCAATCAACAGACTCAAAATATTTGCCCTTTTCTTTTTTGCAAATATTGATATTTTGGAAGGGCCTTAAAGAGCAAAATGGGGATCCTGAATGCTAAGCAGCTTTAAAACTTACATATCTTTGAACTAAAGAACCATCCTCAAAAGCAGATCTTGGCCCTGCTATTTTCAAGGTAATGCTCAGTATGTTATGCAAACCTTTGTGTGGCCTTCCAGCTACACTCCTGATTAGCCAAGGCTGGTAAAGATCTTGCTTCCCAAATTCATTTTGGTTGGAAATATCCAATCTTGCTTCTCAAATTTATTTTGGTTGGAAACATCCATACTTACATTTTAAACTTTGAACAACATGCAAAGCAACCACTGCAGAAATTTCAGCTTTTTTTGTTGGGGCGGGGGGACACTAATAGTGGGCAATATACATGGGTGCATGAGTGACAAAAACTCTTATTTTAGAATGCTGGGGACAACATCTGTGCTTGTAACTGAGGATGGCACATGAGCCAGTCTATTTACACAGCCAGTGAAATCAATTGTGGAATCAGCAAAGGTTGTAATAGATTACCCATGACAGTATGGGTAATAATTAGAGGGAGAGAAGCAGCATTCTTTTTTCCATAGCTACATCCCATGTTTCCCATCTGTATAGGCAGCTGCCAGACAGATGTGCCCTGACAATGAAACAGGTGGTTCAGAATTAGCAAAGGCAGCTAACTTTGTAACATCTCAAAAATAATCCAAATTAAAAATGAGGAAATATTTTTTTTGAAACCAAACATTTCACTATTTCAACTGTGTACTTGTTTCTGGAGTGTACTGTAATTGTCCTCTTTGGAAGAAAAGAGAGGAGGAACTGAACTGGACTTCTGGGAGAGGAAGAAAAGATTCCTGTATTACAAAAAAAATGTTAACATTAATTTTATGGCAAAGTAAAGTTGAAGAAGTGTTACTAAACCTGGCTGCCTGCCACAGGGTGGAGTTTTGTTTTTAGAGTATGCAGGTGTTTGGCACATAGAGGGAAACAAAGACAGCTGTGATAGTTCAAATCTGTTATTACCCTCCCAATGTTTCTCAGAAGTGATGCAGTGTGATGATGTCTTTATACCTGATACCTTCTACTTGTGTGGCATGCCTAACTACAGAAAGTCTTTGAATTTTATACTATATAAAGGGAAATAAAAAGCTCTTGCAATGGTCAATTGGCAATGTCAGTCTAAAAATATTATACATAGTGCATATTGTTGTGATAGCTGCATCAGGAACTACATCCTGTCAATCCATCATTTTCTAAATTAGTTTTCCATAGTTTTCCATAGACTCTTCCAAAATACTTGTATTTGTTGAGTATAAATTGGTATGTAAGAAAACATGTTTTGAAGTTTAAGATATCCTGCATTGCTTGTTTGTTGTCTTCTTACAAGACAAAAAAATGAAGAAAAGGGCCTATTTAAACCACATTAAAAGAAAATACATTGCAATTTGCTTATGCTCCTAAATTCTGAATTCCATAATAAATTCCTTTGAATAGATAGACCAGAGACATCCTGTAGAGGAGAAGGGTAGCATAGAAGTTTAATCAATAAACAAATCATACTGGTATCAGCAGATGTTGGAAAACTGTAAACCAGGATATAAGAAGGAATCAAGTGTGGACCTAGCTGGAGACATTGTACAGCCACAAGCAGCATAAATTTGACCTTCCTCAAGTTCCAGGAATCCTTATCTGGTCATTCCTGAAGGAAGGCAAGCAGTCTGCTGAGATTCTTATAATTAGGTAGCAGTCAGTTAACTGACTTTAACTATACATGAGCGGCTTTGGTTGATTCAATCTGACACCAAGTGAATCTTTAAACTAGCCTTTTCCAACCCCATACCTTCCAAATGTGTTTGGATTACAATAACCTCTAGGCATGTTGGCAGGGGATTCTGGAAGTTATAGTACTTACACATCTGAAAGTCTGATTTAAAGATTGTTGGGAATTCTTTTGTGCTGTACATAAATCTTGGACTGATTAAAGGCATGTTTAAAAAACAAAATTTGGAAATGCCTACTTATAAAAAAAAATGCATGAAAATGGCCAGGATCATTGTAATTTACTTAACTGAAGAATGTTCTACATAATATGTGCCTTATATGTCAACCAAACATGGAGGGCGGGGGTTGACCTCACAGCGACATGATGTGCCTCACAGAGAGCTCTGTGGGGACCATTGATATACAGCTGTCAGAGGGGTCCTAATGGACCTAAATCACCTTGGAGGGGCGAGGATCATAGAGAGCACACTCTGTTGATTGCTGGGAGCCTGCAAACTCCCTGTTCGGTATGAAGAAGGCTCTCCAATCTGGCAGCAGAGAAAATGGCCATTACAAGCCATTCTGAAACTAGGCCAGCCACTGGAAAGAAAGTGAAAGCAGAAGACAGTGTGATTGACCAGGGTGAAATATCTTTGAATAGAACTGAATATTGAGAAAAAAAAGCCCCATGGAATATAATTAAAGGGAAGTGAAAAGAGAAGGGGGATTTGTTTTGCTTTCTACCTCCGAAAGAAAAGCTAGGAGAAGAGGTGTTAAGAGCCATAGTTAGGACAGGAAATTGCCTAAAGGACTTGCTGAAAGAATTTATTTAAGAAACTGGACTGAGTATTTCAAATAGAATAGAATACCAACCTAGAACTTTTGGAAAACCTAAAAAATTATATGGAACTTTGTTTTAAATATATTTAATATTTTACTACTTCACTTTGCAACTTGAAAATTTTTACTGGGTATACAGCATATAAAAAGGGAAAGAAGGGAGAACCAGAGCAACAGTGCCACCTAAAGGCAAGAGTGCAAATTGAAGGGGAAATCATACTGTTAATAAATATAGCCTTGAAGCCAGAGAACAAAATGATAAGGAGTTGTTTTGATTGAAGAATTAAAATAGAAAGCAGAACACTGAGACTTTGTTTTCAAGAAATAAGTGTAGCTCTTGGAATTTAAATTAAAGTCAACAGATAAAGTCAACAGAAGCTGAATATTCCCCTTCTGCTTGGATCTTTTTTCCTTTCCCCCTTTTTTTGTTTCCTTTTTTTTGCTCTGTGAACTCTCCCTTTGGATATAAACCTGCTGGTAGTGGAATTTTTGGGTATGGTGGGCCTATTTGGATTATAAACTATTGTTATATTAACTCTTTTCCTGTGCAAAAATGGATTAGGGTTTGAAGAACCTGAAGTAAAAAAGAAAACTTTAAAGTGTGACAAGCCAGGTTTTGGATCATAACTCCTTGAGATAATAGTGAAAATAAATTTCAACCACTGGGGATTATAAATACTGAAATATTTTAAAAAGTAAGAAAACAACATCTGCATCATCCTGAGCATCTTCTTAGCCTCCAGCCCTGTGGGCCAAAGAACTTTGGATGCTCTACTTCATCAAGAAAAGACAAATATGCAGCAGATAGAATTTAAAAAAAAATGATACAAGCACCCCATAAGGACTTGAAACAAAGAATGGAGAAAATGGAAGGGAGAATAGAAGGGAAAATAGAAAAAGTAGAAAGGAAAATAGAGATCCTCCAACAAATGATGGCAAAAAATGAATAAAGTATACAAAAAATAAGAGAGAGCCAAATCCACAGAAAAAAAAAATGGGAGAACTCGACACAAGCAGATAAGATCAAAGAAAGGACAATTATAACATTACAAATGGTTAAGGCAGATTTTTATTTGAAATTTCAAAAAAGTAGAAGGGAGAAAACCTGGCAGAGATAATGGCAGAGTTGTTGGCAAAGGCCCTGGAGATAACTAGGGAAAAAATCTTGAAAGAGATGGACGAAGTGTTTAGAGTACATGCTAGATATGCAATGAGAAACAAGCTCCCCAGAGAGGTTCATGTGAGGTTTACAAAAAAAGCAATAGAAACAGAGATCATGAAGAGAGTGAGAGATTATCCCTTAAAATATAAAGGAAAAGAGATAGTGGTCCTAAAACAAATTCTAAGAAGAGTTAGTTTAGTTTACTTTATTGTCATTGCAACTTATACAATGAAATTAAACACCATCTTCAGTGCATATCACATGTGCAGCACATTCAGTGTACATCATGACCATGAAAATAAACATAAACACTCATCCTTCACACTCCATACATTGAACCGAAAACCCGCAACACCGCACCAACACTTCACTATACAGTAGAATTCAAAAGAGTTACTGCCCTTGGATAGAAGCTGTTTTTCAGCCTATTTGTCCTTGTTTTTAATATTCTGTACTGTCTGCCAGATGGTAATAGTTCAAAAAAAGAGGCCCAGGATAAGATGGATCTATTGAGAATATTTTGAACTTTTCTCAAGGCAGTGGGCAGCTATAAAGCCTCTTCCAAAGGTGGGAGAGGGCAACCAATTATCCTTCTTGGGCCAATGACGTTAACCACCTCTGGAGTGCTTTCCTATCTGCCATTGTGCAAATTGGGCAGAGCCACACAGAGGTGCAGTAAGTTAAAATACTCCCTATGGTGCAGCAGTAGAAGATCACCCACGCAGTTTTTCATTCAGTTATGTTTTCTGAGAAAGTCTCAAAGTAGTCATAATCTCTGGACTAGGACCTTTTTTGATCAGTGCTGCAATGTAAGCCCCCTTAGGACTAGTGTCTCTCTTTATGAGTAACAAGCACTCAGAACTTTAAAACTGGCCACTTGCTCCTACTCGTAACACCATTGAGTAAGACAAGGGCTGGATGTGCTGATCTGTTCCGTCTATAGTTCACTGTAAGCCTCCTTGTTTATTGTGGTTGAGACCAGGTTATTGT
>BHFT01055557.1:4380-129537 GCA_004320025.1 Laticauda laticaudata | reverse complement strand
AACATTTTTCTCGTCCGCTGTGTCCTTTTTACAAACGTTTTGCATCCGTTGGGCAGTGTGACAGGGCCTTTAGAAAATATAAGATGATGAAGTTTACTATTTGCTTTTGTTTTTTTAAAACGACAGCAATCAACTTCCTATTCCATTCTTTCTTTCCACATACTAATAATAATGTTCCAGCGGAGCATGGGAATTAGGTTAATTATCTCTTGTGTATTTTGCCTGTTCCTCAATATCATCCTTCCTGTAAGTACAGAGAAAAATGACAGGGGTGGGGTGGGAGGATGAAATCAGTGAAAGACATGGATGATAGGAATGTCCGACATGGATGATAGGAATGGGAGCTCCATTACTGAGGTAGAAGAAATGTGCATTGTTCGACCTTAATTTCCCATCCGTGGTCCCACATCCTAGTGCTATTTGAAGCAGCTGCTTCAATCTTCCTACAATAGGTTGTATCATGGATTCATAATTCCCTCAACACTGTTCAACTATTACAAAGTCTGCACTACTATTACTGTTAATCTTCTCATCACTCCTTATCACCCATCCCCTCCCACTTGTGACTGTAGGACTGTAACTTTGTCGCTTGTATCCTTATAATTTATATTGACTGTTTCCAAGTATGATTTGATTGCTGATTGTACCCTATGACTATCATTAAGTGTTGCACATTATGATTCTTGATTCTTAATGAATGTATCCTTTCTTTTATGTATACTGGGAGTATTTACACTAAGACAAATTCCTTTTGTGTCCAATCACACTTGGCCAATTAAGTATTCTATTCTATTCTATTCTATTCTATTCTATTCTATTCTATTCTATGAGGATGAGCAGCTCATCATTAATTCTACCATCCTTCTGAGATATTATTTTTATCTCCTGAATAGACAATTAGGTTATTTAGATTTTATAGCATCACTCTTAGGGTAGAGAGTAAGCATCCCAACTTTCTTAACTCTGCATGACTTCTTAAACTAGTACATGAACTTCAACTGAGCTTTCACCAATTATTTTTTTTTTGTTCCCTTATCAAGGAATTGTTATTGAACAATCTATTTCTTACAATCCCCCTCGCCTGGGACAGAAACCTGGAAAAATTGTCAGAGAGTTACACTGAGCCTTTTCCTGAGGTAAAATTGGCAAGAAATTTATACCTGCCTTTGTAAATGGGTCTGCAAAGAAGGCTTACTAGTTGTAATACTTGGTTGTAGAAATTAGGACAATTAATTGTCTTCTATGAAAATAGAGGACCTAATTTTTATTCTCACAAACATTTTGTAGTAGCAGATACACAGAAAGCCCAGATTACAATGCAGGAGTGAGTGAGGGAAGGAGTGAGGGAAGAAGGAAGGAAGTGAGGGAGGGAGGAAGGGAGAGAGGGAAGAAGGAAGGATATCTAGGAATTTAATATGAGCAGTATAATTTTAATGCTACTAAATAATTCTTTTATGGCAGCTAACATAGTGCTATTAATGTTGAAAAATTGAATTAAAATTAACTGGAGCTTTAGTGATGCCAGGATGTTGGAATTAGAATTGAGAAGGTTGTTAATTATATTTGTAGGACAGATAATTAAAATATCACTTTCTTAAAAATACAGTGGTTCAATGGAAGGCACACATTACTCTCTCTCTCCTCCTACCCCATGAGAGAGAGAAAGAGACAGAAAAAGAGAGAGAGAGAGAGAAATACATATATTCACAAATGCGCAAGCACTCCTTTGTTTTCCTATAAGAAAGACCTCCTCCCCATATTTCACTTATAAAAACTCCTGGACAATTGCACTATGAATAAAATAATAAATAGTCCAGAAAGAGAAGTGGAATTTTTTGATGCACATATGTAATTGGAATTTACACTCACAGGAGTAAACACGTAAGCAGATACCTACTGCTTCATATTAATTAGTCTGTCGGCATTCATGAGACCTGTCTTACATAATCCAGTTGTTAAGCAGGAGCAGCAAAATCAAGGGCCACCATTTCCCTCATGTCCATGCCACACAGTCCAGTGTATTGAAAAATCAACATATTCAATCAAGGGGTTTGGAAAGAGTTTAATTGTACAGCAAGATGTCTTCCTATATAAAATGTTTTTATGGCCTTATAGGGCAGCATTTAGGGATATATGGCGATGTGCATCTGTGGAGTCCTGGGTACGCTCTGAGCTTAGTTGTTATCTTGCAGACATTTCATTACCCAGCTAAGTAGCATCATCAGTGCAATAAGGGAGTGAGGTTTGCTCTTATTTTTATATACTAGAAGCTTGCCCTTTCAATGTTGGTGGGAGTAATCTTGATTGGGCTGTTGTTTATTGTTAGATTGTTGTCTGCTTTCATAGTTCCTTGATTGGGGTATTGTTTATTTCTTGATTGTGGCTCTGGTGTTAATCTGGTATTAATCTCTGTTCATATGGATGTTGATTGCTAGTTAGGAGATGTCTTAGTTTTTTTTTCCCTTTGGGACTTTTTGATTGTCTCTTTTGAGTTGATATATAGATGTTGTTTATGTGCCTGTTGATGGCTAATTTATCTGAGAGCCAAGCCCCGAGCAATTCTCTGGTGTTTTGGACTTGACTTGATTTAGGAAGTTCAGTTTTCCAGTTGAAATTATGGTTGAGTCTGTATATATGTGTGTGTGTGTGTGTGTGTGTGTGTTGTGGTGTGTGTGTGTGTGTGTAATATATTATATATATATATATAATATATATATATATATATATATATTTATATATAATATATATATATATATATATGTGCTTTTTAGCTTCCTTCGGGTATTATCCCACGTCATTGTAGTTTCTGTTAAAGTTTGTAGCTATTGTAGTTCTTAAAGTTTGTAGCAACGTTTCAGCAGAATCTCATACTGCCATCATCAGACTTCCTGTGTAAATGTGTGTCTCAGGCAGTTCTCTGTTTCAAATTTGAGGCTGGTCTATTCTGATTGGCTATTAACCTGGGTCTGTGTTCATATGGACTTGGAGTTTGATTGATTGGTGTTTCTGGTTTCTTCTGCTGTTTTTGTGGCTTTGATTGGCTGGCGCACTCTGTTCTTTGTGTTGGAGGCTTTCAAATGCCGCTTGGCTTCGTGTGAAAGGACGGATGCTTTTTATTCATTAGCAAGCTGGGTTTCACTGGGTGGCCTGGTGGGGGGGTGTTTGAGTTTGAAGGCATCAAGAAGGAGTCTGTTCTGTGCTGCAGGTGATTTGTCTGTTTTGTGGTGTGGAGATCTTTCTATTTGAGAGTGCAGGCTTCCAAAATGATTGACAGTCCTGCTGGAAATCATCTCTTCTATTCATGCTGTCAGGTCTTTTTTCCAATCTCTATGCTTCTTCTGATGATTCTGCGGCTTCTATAAGTGGCTAGGGTTTTTTGGTGGCCAATTGAAGTTGAATGTTGTGACCTGTGGGTTTTTCATGTGTTTGGACTAGTGAGGAGGTGTGTTCCAGCTTTTTTACTGCATTTTTGTGTTCATCTAGAGGGCGGGTATTCTTCTATTGGTCTGTCCAATTGTATGTGGCCGGGCATGATGTTACAGGGAATTCGTATATGCTTGGTTTTCAGGTCAATTTTGTCTTTGGGGTTCCTCAGGAATGGGCTGCTTATTTTTTGTCTGTTTTGAAGGGCAGTCTTGATGTGATTGCCTGTGTAGTATCTTACTTGATTTTATCTGTAGTAGCCTCTTATGTAGGGCAAGACAGGCTGTTCCATAGGTCTGCTGGTCTTCTAGGTCTCTGTTTAAATGTCTTGGTGTGTTTTTGTGGATCAAGCTGGTGATTTTGTTTTTTGTGGAAGCCCATTGGCTGGCAATACTTCAGTCAGGGTGCATAGTTTCAGTCCTTTATATGTGTCTTTATCTGCCCAGGCGTTTGTTCTGGTAATTAGTGTTTTCCGCCAGGAATTTTATCTGTGCTGGGTGGTGGTGGGATTGGGCGTTTGAGGTAAGCGGTTGGTGTGTGTTTTCTTTTGGTATATGGTGGTGTCCCAGTGTGCCATGCTGTTCTTTTGTAACAAGAGACCTAGAAGACCAACAGACCCTATGGAACATGCTGTCCTTGCCCTACAATAAGAGGTACTAACAGATAAAATCAGTAAGATACTACACAGGCATAACATCAAGACTGCCTTCAAAACAGACAAAAAAATAGCAGCCATCCTGAAGAACGCCAAAGACAAAATTTACCTGGAAAACCAAGACATATAACGAAATTCCCTGTAACAATCATGCCCGGCCACATACATTGGACAGACAATAGAAGAATAAGTAGCCGCCTAGATGAACACAAAATGCAGTAAAAAAGCTGGAAACACACCCTCCTCGCTAGTCCCAACACATGAAAACCCAGTCACAAACATCAACTTCAATGGCACTAAAACGCCTAGCCACTAATAGAAAACCCAGCCACAGAATCATCATAAGAAGCCATAAGAGATTGAAAAAAGCCTGAAAAGCATGAAATAGAGAGATGAATTCCAGCAGACTGTCAATCATTTGGAAGCCTGCAACTCTCACATAGAAAGATTCTCCACACCAACAGGCCAGACAACACCTGAGCAACGGGAGAGACAGACTCCCTCTGATGCTGCCAAGCTCAAACACCCCCACCAGGCACCCAAGGTAACCCAGCTTGCTGATGATAGCAGCCGTCCTTTCACACGGAGCCAAGCTGCATTGAAAGCCTCCAACAGAAGAAACAGAGTGTTGCCAGCCAATCAAAGCCACAAAACAGACAGAGAAACGCAGAAACACCAATCAATCAAACTCAGTCCAATGAAACACAGACCCAGGTTTTAATAGCCAATCAGAATAGACCAGCCTCAAATTTGAAACAGAGGAACTTGTTGAGACACACTTCCCCATAACAGAAGCCATGATGATGGCAGATGAGATTCTGCTGAAGACGTTGCTAACGACTTTAACAGCAACTACAATGACTGGGATATATACCCTAATGGAAGCTTAAACAAGCACAAATTGTAAGTACCGCGCGGAGCTTAAAACACACACACACACACACACACACACACACACATCACACCATATATATATATATATATATATATATTATATATATATATATATATATATATATATATATATTCTGTTGTGTGATATATATATATATATATATATATCTGTGTGTGTGTGTTCTATGTATTCTGATTTGTGGGTTCAAAAATGAGGAAACAGTCATTTTGCAGTAAAACTTTAAATAATTAATCCTGCTCCTTATCGGTTCATTATTATAGAATTCTTGGCTATGACTTCAGTCTTGGATATTTGATAGTCATTCCCAATTAAAATTCTACTGACTTGATCAGTTTTTAACCCATCCAACCTTCATGGTTCAGATAAGCATTTTTTCCTTATTGAGAGATAGTACCACCCTAACTTTGAATGGACTAAGTTGATGAAAACTCGACATGAACTAAAAAATTCCAATGAATCTTGGGGAGTGCATATTTGTTTGCTAGAGAGTAAAGGCTTGTTAACATATACCTTGGGCCTTTTGGAGCTTTAGAAACTACACATTGGGATATATTGATTGCAGAGTTTCTGTGATCAATGCATTTTAATTTAACCAGTGTGCAGTGTCTACAAGTACTCTCTAACCCCATAACAATTACCTATGCAACATAGGTACAAGGTCAGCTAAATGTTTGCAGAATGTCCCAGTTGCCCATTTCCCTTCCCTCCCTCTCCCCCTTTTTAATCAACCCAAATGATAAACATTATCCAGAGCAGGTAAAATTGCCCACTCTCCAGGTCAGGAAACCTAAAAGGAAAGGTATGGATTTGGTCTTTTTTCTTTTGCTACATGGCAACATTATGTGCAACGGTGAGGAGGAATAGTTGGCACGCATTCAGCTTCCTTGTGGTCAAGTCTATAGAGGCATCTTAACCTGTCACAGCTAATGGGTTTTACTATGGATGCCAAAAAGTAACATGTTTAGAGCATTTGAAGAAAGGGGCACTCGAAGCATCTAAAAGTGTTGGCAATCTCAGAGGCATTTTTTAAAGCCACTATATTTGTTTGATTGTTTGCTTCAGAAACTCTGCAAACGCTAAAGGAAATCAAAACTAATGAAGTAGTAATGAAGAAACTGGATTAGAGGTAGTAGGGAGGAGGGTGGGAGAGAGAGAGAGAGAGAGAGAGAGAGAGAGAGAGAGAGAGAGAGAGAGAGAGAGAGAGAGAGAGAGAACCATACAAGTTTTCCTAAGTAATACAAAATCATTACAATGTCCTGCCAGACATGCATTTTTAAATGATAGCTGTAATAATGGAAAATTAGACTCCATTATTTATTCATAGCCTTCTTGTTCATGCTTGTCTCCATATAGGGCAGCCCACTTTTTATAAATAGTATCTTTGAGAATGATAGGTCTTTGGAGGGTGGATGATTGTAATGTCTAAAGCAATTATTGCCTGTCTCAACAGGAAATTGTCCCAAAATCCATAGGAGGAACCAAAATCCCCACAGAAGTCCCCAATACTCTTGACCCAAAGGGTAAATGTAGAGAAATATTCTATCCAAAATTACTATTTGGATAAAGAGTTAAAAAACACACTTGATAAGACATGCCTCTGGCCTGAATCAGCAGCTAAAGTTGGGATCTTTAATTTAGGCCTAGCAGATAAAGTAGGTTCCATTTTATAGACCTGTAAATGTCCTCTGTTGATTGCTGCTTGTTTATTTAGAGAAAGATAAAATACAGAATACCGAACACCACCAGACTTGAGATGCTAGGCTTAAACAAACTTGAACCACGCTGGCTAAGATTGGTCTTAAGCATGGTCCATAAAATTATCTGTTACAATATCTTACCAGTTAATGAATATTTCAGCTTTAACCGCAACAACACAAGAGCACACAACAGATATAAACTTAATGTAAACCACTCCAAACTTGATTGCGGGAAGTATGATTTCAGCAACAGAGTGGTCAACGTCTGGAACTCACTAACTTGACTCTGCGGTCACCTGCTCAAACCCCCACTCCAATACCTTCAAACTAACCTCTATTGACCTCACCCCATTCCTAAAGGCCCGGTCCCACTGCACTTATGGATGCAAAGAGGATGTAAAACGAGTCGTTGCGAAACTTCGTATGCATCCGTTGTGTACTCACTGTATTACGTGTTTCATATGCTCTATCCTTGAGCATCCCTTGTCCACTGTGATTTCATTCACGCAAGAAGTTTTGAGGCTGCACAGAAACTTTTGTAAGACGGCATGAACTTTCCGTCGCGTAACAATGTATAGTCTGCGACATATACGGGCAAGAAACATTTCTATCGTCCGTTATCATCCGTTAAAACGTCCGTGTATCCCTCTGCATCCTCTGGCCATCCCTTTACACTCACATCCATTGCAGCTTGAAAACGGAAAGAAGGGAGGAACAAAAGTACATGGAACGTCCCCTCCAACACCCGGGTTTATTAGCAGCACGGAAATAGAAGATGCGCAGTGAACGGTTTGCATCGATATACATCCGCCGGCATTCCCCTTTTCTTTCCTTTAGTGCGTACGTGATGCATCCCTTTCATCCGCTAGCTCGCATCGCTTCACAATTCTCCCCCGTAACCCTCGGGAGGTTGTCATCCCCTTCCATTCCACTTTCATCTTCTAGGGCTTCCGATGAACTCGTTCACATCCCCGCTGCTACATACTACCCACGTCCGTTCTTTTCCGTTCTTTTCTGTTCTGTTTATGCAAATTTTTGCCACTTTTTGGAGCAGGTGACAACGGATGGAGCCACCCCCGAAATTTTGTTCGTCCACTGTGTCCTTTATGCATATGTTTTGCGTCCATTGGCCAGTGGGACCGGGCCTTAAATGATCTGTATGGGGCATGCATAAGTGCACAATCATGCCTACTGTCCCTTCCTATTGTCCCCAATTATTCGTACTTATTTACTTTACTTTATTGTCATTGCATCTTGTACAACAAAATCAAACACCATCTTCAGTGCACATCATGACCATGAAAATAAACACAAACACGCATCCTTCACACTCCACACATTGAACCGAAAACCCCCAACACCATACCAACACTGCACTATACAGCAGAATTCAAAAGAGCTACTACCCTGGGATAGAAACTGTTATTCAGTCTATTTGTCCTTTTTTTAAATTATTCTGTATCATCTGTCAGATGGTAATAGTTAAAAAAAGGGTTCCCAGGATGAGAATTTCATGTATTTATACTTATTTCTATTATATTGTAAGCCTTTGGCAAATAAAATAAATAAAAATAAATAAAGGAACACACAGGGGTGCTAAAATTTTACTTTCAAAAGTTTAAAACAGAAGTTAACGTTTTGGTTACTATAATTCTACTGGTACTGATTAGTAGCCGTTTACTTCTCATGTGGAGCATCACTGATGCCTTTGTCCCTTTGATGGTCCTCCTATCCAAGTAGACATATCTCTAAATAGATATAGATTATTACACTTTAAATTATACAGCTATTGTTGATAAGCATTGATCAAGCAGTAATCGCAGTGTTTTATGATACTCTTCTGAGCATTCTTTTCCCAAATCATGTTGTCTCTACTTATCTACCCATGCACGGATGGACACACACATACATGCATGCACACCATTCAGACAATAGTCCACATTTTGGACAGAGAGGACTGCAGGTATGAAAGAGGGGTCAAAAAGGCCATCTATGTCAAAATTGAACAGCCTCTCTCAACATAAGTCAAGGATTATCTGTATATACATACAGTATATCCTGTGTACATAACACACAGAGAGAAATATATATTTACCCGAATACACAATTCCATCCTCTTTCTCATGTAATCAGACATAGAATGGTAAAGAAAAATAAAAGAAGATAAACCATATTCTTGTTAAGAGACCAAACCTCTGGATTTCTTGCTATGCATTTTTGAAAAAAAAAAGAATGGTTGGAAGAATGAAAAAAAAAAAAAAATCNGAAAAAAAAAAGAATGGTTGGAAGAATGAAAAAAAAAAAATCCACAATGAGTCACATCTAAAAGGCTTTAATTATTATTGCGAAAAGGTGCTTGGTAAGAATGCTAGCATAGTTTCCCTAATGCTAGTATCTCTCTAATAATCCAGGTGCTTCATCTAGGCTTTTCCGAATTAAATTTTTATTGGCTAATGCTAATAAATGTCAATTGAATTTATATTCATAATATCAATAAATGTCATTTCTTTACATACACCTGAGCCAGTGGGATAATTCCACATATTGATAATATTTAGAATGGATTTCCGGAGGCAGGCTAATTAATGAATGGTATGTTAGGTTTATATTTAGAGGTGGGGTAAAAAGATATCAGAGTATTACTGAAGACAAGCCAGAACCATTGTCATAAACAGGAGAAAGACAGCCTTGAACATGACTCCTATTGTAAGCAACCATTGTATATGTGAGTACAGGTAGTCTTTGACTTACAATCACAATTGAGCCCAACATTTCTAGGGCTAAATGAGACAGTTGCCAGTGAAATTTGCCCCAATCCTTCCATTTCCTCACCCTCCAGTCAGAGCTGAAGAAGCTTAGTTTTTATTTTATTATCTTTCTTGCCACAGTTGTTAAGGGAATCACTGCAGTTTTTAACATGGTTCTAGCTAGGAGATCATATATTCATGCAAACTAGTAATTTACTGCCGAGGACTACTAGCTCTGTTTGGTTCAAGTTCATGCACTTCCCAAGGTGCACCATAGGGGGCGAGCTAGCTCCACACCAGAAAGACAAGCAGTTTTCCTTCAGGCCATCTGGGGCCATCTCCCTCCATTGAAGCTGCCTTGCAAATGGGTGTTGTAATTGGGCAGTAGGATACTAACCATTCACATAAAGCATTGGCTGTTCTCCCCATTGAAGTGGTACCCATTTATCTACTTGCATAGAACATGCTTTTGAACAGCGAGGTGGACAAGTGATGGGAGCTCACCCTGGCATGCAGTGCTAGGACTCGAACCACTGGAGCAAAGATTATCTCCAGCATCATTAAGTCACTGATCTCACCCTGATGGCATTTTGGAAGACTTTAAAGACTTAATGAGCCTTGGGTGAGAGTACATGAAATCTCCTTGTTAGAGGGGATGGATCTGTTTTCTTCTGATGTTAATTTTGTTAATCAGACTGCCATTATGTTATTTCTCTTACTGAGTGTCTATCATCTCTGTCTGTCTGTCTGGAGAGTCTGTCACTCTCCCTACCTACCTACAATCATATCCATATTCTGTTTTACACTGTGAACTGCACAGTCGTTCTGAAGTTGGATGTTTCCAAAATTATACAATAATAATTTTTAAAAAACAACATAAAATTATCTCTACCACTGACTGACTCCAAATCTCCAGATCTTATTTCTTTCCAACTTTTCCAGCTCTACATTTAATTTTAGTGTTTCCCGACCTGCCTCTTTCTCAATAATACATTAAATGAGATTTCAATATCCAATATTACATGATTTCCATGAGATACACATGTACTGTATGTGTACAAAAACACCAGATGGAATTTAAATATCTATATCTTCACATCATTCTAGAGTTGCACATCTATTATAAGAAATAAATCATAAGGAATCCTGTTGAAGTAACAAATGAGTTCACAATTGCTTTGCTTCTCATAATTCCCATATGTTTTTTTAAGCTATCTTTGGAAAATCAAGTTATTTTTCCATCCTCCACAGAGATTAATATATGCCACACAGTATATTTATTTCAGTTCACTGAGAAACTGCCCCAGTCTTTAACATAAGTAGAGATAAAGAAGGGGGGGGAAAGGAGGCTAAAAATGGGATATTTATTATTTGGAGAATATCTAGATGTGCTGCACAGACTAATGATGTTGCAATGCGCCTGGAAGATTTGGATATTTTCACATGGGACTATGTTTAGATGCAGGAATAATAATAATAACAACAACAGCAATAGCAGCAATGCAATGCAATTGGTGTAGAAGGATAAGTTGCAGATATAACATTTGCTATCTCTTCTGCCTGAATCAGCTAGAACAAGTCTTGCTTACATTTCCCAGTGGATTTAAATCCATAAATATAATATTAGTCTTTGGAGGGCTAGAAACCATGCTGATTCATTTTTAAATGATTTACATTTGTGCTCCACTTCTGGAATTGTGGGACCTGAAGGAGCTGGCTTTAAAACTTGACCCTGAACCTTAAGACAAAGCACAGTAGAGACATGTGATTACAACATTGTCTATGCTCTAGCATCACTTCAGATACTTGTCTGAAGAAAGTACACACAGAGATCTGTTTTTTATTCTTGGGTTGCAGAGAGAATGTACGTATCTCCTGAGACCCTTAAATATCTCAGCTTCCCTGAAGATTCAGGGAAGAACTCTGCAGGTTTGTCTCACACCTCTGGTTCTTAACAACTAAAATAGTTTTCATACACTGAGAAATCTGCAAAAATGGGAATCATTTAACAGCAGAATAATCTGCCTTAGGAAGTGGTGTCTCTCCTTCACTTGAGTTATTTTGCATCCATTAAGTGGAAATTGTATGTTGTAGGGTCCTTGGTACTCTCTGAGCTTGGTTTCTTGTAGACATTTCATTATCCAATGAGCTAAGATCATCAGTGCTAGCAGGAGACCCTACATTATTCTGGACAAATGGCTGTCCAATCTGTTCTTCAAAACCTCCAGTGTCAGAACACCTACAACTTCTGGAGATAAACTGTTCCACTGGTTAATTTACATTAACAGGAAATTTCTCCTTAGTTCTAGGTTGGACTGTTCCTTGGTAAGCTTGATAATTAGAACTAATGGTTTCTATCCCGGTGCTTTAATCACTATACCAAACTGGCTCTCTAAAGTTAGGCCTACTAACCAACATATTATTTTAAATCTTTACTTAGCTTTTCTTGCTTTAAACTGTTTTCTGGGAGTTGCTTTTTAAAACGTATGAATATCCTGCAATCACTGAGTGGGGAAAAAAAATTCAGATCTCCTCCAAAAAAAATCTGGCATATGAGAAAAGCAATTGCTATCTTTATTCTTTCCCCAAATCTTCATGTGAAATTTTAACCATGCAGAAATATGAATTTACATTCATGACAAGGTGTGTGGGCAACCTATAATCCCTCTACCCAATTTCCAATGTCTTCTGCAAAGAAATGAATTTGGATTGATGCTGAATCGGAGAGTTTTACAATTTTCCAGATGCTTTTCTTTTTTACTCTGCAAAAGAGGTATCTGTTTATAGGTCATTCTATTTTCAAGGTGCTTGAGCAATTATTTCACATTTTCTTGGTGGTATAAAATTTTTGGCAGGAATCCCCCCCCCCCCCGTATGGCNCCCCCCCCCCCCAGTATGGCATTAATTTAGACTTCAGAGAAGAGTAAATTGGCCCTTCTTGAATGACAGCAAAAAGAGAAAATAATAATAAAAGACGTAATCAATGTCCCAGAAAATAACTTAATAAAACAGAGTGAATAGAGTGGCGAGTTCCATCACCTCATTGTCCTATGAAGGTGGAGGGGTTGCTAATATCCACCCACCAGTTATGCTAAGGAAAGGTAATTAAAACAGGTCGGATAAAGAAGTCCTATAAGTTTTCAGCCCTTTGAGATGGGAAAGATAGTTGATGTAATCAGCCTTGTATTCTACCACCTTTTCATGAAAATAGCTAGAAATTGAACTCCAGTCTCTGAGGTGAAGCTTCGGGGAGAGTGTCATCAAGACTATAGGAGTTAGAGAAGGGTTTAATTCTCTAAAATGTTATCTTGCTCTGAATGTGGATCCTGGCTTCTGTTGTAGCTAATTTTCAGTACTAAAATCCTAGTGGTAAGGGATTAAGGGACGCGGTGGCTCAGTGGCTAAGACGCTGAGCTTGTAGATCAGAAAGGTCGGCAGTTCGGCAGTTCAAATCCTTAGCACCATGTAACAGACTGAGATCCCGTTGTTTGTCCCAGCTTCTGGCAACCTAACAGTTCAAAAGCATGTAAAAATACACATAGAAAAATAGGGGCCACCTTGGTGGGAAGGTCACAGCGTTCTGTGCGCCTTCGAAATTTAGTCATGACAGCCACATAACCATGGAGACGTCTTCGGACAGCACTGGCTCTTCAGCTTTGTAACAGAGATGAGCACTCCCCACTAGAGCCGGAAACAAGTAGCATGTATGTGCAAGGGGAACCTTTACCTTAAAATCCTAGTGTAACTTTCATCTGGGTGAAATGAGGAATCATAAATATATGCCAATTGCCAAGCACCTGAATTTTGATCACATGGCCATGAGGAAGCTGCAATGGTCATAGGCTGTGAAAAATGGTCATAAGTCACTTTTTTCAGTACCTTTGCAACGTTAAATGGTCACTAAATGAATAGTTATAAGGTGGAAAAGAGAGTGGCTTGCCATGGTAGTTGTGGAGAATGGGAAAAGAAAGAGCCTTTTGTAACTAGAGTGTATAAACTAGCTCAAAGTCATAAGCAACTATCCTTGTTCTATTACTCCCCAAGTCTGCCGTTTGTTCCATTTGACATTTTGCTTTTGTTTATACATGTATGTATAATATATTGTAATTTATCACACAAGTGATTTATTGCAACCTTAGAACATAAAGGGAGCAAACCTTAGTTAAAAATAAATCCAATGGCTACAGTAATCTCTGAGGGTATTAAAAAATAACACTCGACAACTTATTTTCTTTGTCTGTGTACAATGTATATTGTCTAATAGCTTAAAAGGGAACCCGCTACAGTTGACTCCTACATGCTTGCTAATAATACCCACAATCCATATTATCCAATTAATAGATACATGTTGGTTCATTATGTACCGCTTTGACTTAAAATGAAAAAAAATATTAATTTCCTTTTGAAATGGACGATTTGCTGAATTTATGGTAAAGGAAACAGGTAATTTGTTTTCTCTATGATCTTTCATAATGAAGGAGCGGGGAAGAAGTCATCTTAAAATCAAGATCTTCTTCCTTCTAGATTCTATCAGAGAATTTAATAAATTCAACAGAATTCCAATTAAATGACAATCCATACTAAGTCATTGTCATCAAAAATGTACCAAATGTTTATTTTTTTCCTTTCATTCCTTTGTTGCAGCATTCTACTCATTATTTCTCTTCTTTTCTTCTTTGTTTAATTAAAACATATCGAGCAAGTAGTCTACTAAAAAGGCTACTGTCATAGTGGACACGCTACACGACCCTGCTCTCAACCAGACAACAGTAATGGGAGCGGGAGGGAAGGCATTAGAATGTAAGGGTAGCCTGGGAGGGAAATTTAGAATGCAAGTGTGCCAGCTGGAAGCCTACCGCTAAAATCTATACCTGTACTCAAACCGCTAAATCTATACCTGTACTCAAACTGCCTTTGCTTTGCACAGGTCACCTTCAGCAAGTGAGGGAAGCCAAATGTCAATCGCCAAGCATCCCTGACCTGCTCTCGAGTTGCCATAGGCAAGGGGGATGGGGAATTAAACCTCATAGCTGCATCAAGGAACTTGCATTTCAGTCAAAACAAAGCACATTCCAGCTGACAACATCGAGGTCAACTCCATGGGAACCCACAGTGGCCGGAGGGAGTGACTTCATTGCTTCATTGGGGAATATGACTGATGACACATCTTGATGACAGAATAACCCAGGATCACCGGCTGGGAACATCTGAGGCAGACAGACTGTTCCAAAAACAAAGTGAGTGCAAATGATTGATGGACAATGGATAATGCTACTTGTGCACGAAATCGTTAGAACTGGCTTTTCTACTTCTGTACCCATATGTAATTTTCAGTAAGTTATACTCTTGGTTAAAAAAAAATGTCCTAGGATTTTCTTTTGCTGTCCAACCCAGTGGAACAGCTGAAGATAGTGAGTGTGGCTTGTCTTAAACTGGAAGTATAATTGTATGCATAGCTGTAAGGTATGTTGAGTGTTTTAGACTGAGGATTATTTTTCAACAGAGATAAAGGAGGAATGGAAGATGGCCCATTGTCTCACAAGACATGGAATAGGTCTAATGGAAAGAGAGATCTTGTTACTTTTGGGATTTTGTATTCTTCTGTAAATACAAAGGCAACTTTCTCAAAGACTGCAAGATCCTAATGCCACATCAACACCCCCTCATGGCAATTCAGCAACCATGACAATAAACCGTCACGTACTGTAAGTCAAGGGGAAAAAATAGTTCTCAAAATCTAATCTAGTCAATATTGATGTTTCCCTTCTGGGAGTCTTAATTTTTCCCCCCCTCTGTCTGTTTTTGAGAATGTGTGTGAGTATAATATGTGTGTCCTCGCATGTGATCTGGTAGATTGGATGTGATTTTTAATACATTTATTTCCATTAGGGTGAACCACTTTTTCATTTGTAGTGATGCTTCCCCCCCCCCATTTGTATTTAAAAATGGTAAATTGCAGGATTCATAAGCAGTTTTATAGTGATTTATTAAAGACTAGAAAGTCACTCCTGCTCTTCACACTTAAGCAGCCCTGAGAATCAGCTGTGAGGTCCTGCACAATCTTACTTGGCCTATAAATACATAAGAACAAGCTCCTTTTGAAAGGTATTTGTGTGTGTGCTGGTGAGAGAACATACGGGGGTAGGTGAGATGCTGGAAGGACAGAAAATGAACTGTTTAAACAACATTTGTGGCACCATTTTTCATCCTTCTTCTTATTAGATGACCCATTTTTATTCAGCCTCCAAGTAATAACTGGGCTCCCATAATTTACAAAACACTTGAGTTTGCAAATTAGAAATGTTCAAAGGCAACTTTCTTGTGATGTCATTGAATAAATGTTTCTTTATTTGCACCCTCCCCCCTCAGTCTCTCTCTTTCTCTCTCTCTCTCACATACATACATACACACACACACACACACACAGAGTGGCTGAAGAATCTGCCACAATCAGAGGAGAGGAGAGGAGAGGAAGAGAGGAGAGAGAGGGAGAAAGGAGAAGTGAAGAGAAGAGAGAAGGAGGGGAGGGGAGGAGAAAGCCATAATGGCTGACAGTCTTTGTTAGATTCAAAAATCACCAGTCAGCCAAGCATGTATGTTATTCCTTCCCTCCGCTGGAGTTCAGACCTTACTCTTAAAGTCCCTGTTGAAGAACAGAAAGGAGAGGATGACTTTGGAGCCTCTCTTCATCATCTTTGCTGGCAGTAAAGTCACCCAGGAAGAGAAAACTGGCCAAGAGCTCAGAAGGGGCACCATGATTTTGCCTGGTTCCCAGTGGACTTTCACTAGAGGGAATTAGAAAGTGTTCTGAACAAATGGCACCGAAAAGAAATGCAGGCAGGCACACACACACACACACACACACAGCCCCTTCAGACACAACTTCCCTTGCCCTTCCAGTGACCAAGAGGGAGGATTTCTTTCTACTTTTTCCACACATTACAATAATGGCTTTGAGGCTCTTGAAAAGAGAAGCGCTAGCAGTCCGACAAACGGTGCATGACCAACTGAAGACCTACTCTTTTGTTACAATAGTCCTTCCTTGCCTGTTTTTCCTTGCCATTAAGTGCGATAAAATGAGTTTCCCCCCCTTTCTGATTCCAGTCCCCCCCTCTGACAGCCTGACCTATTTGCACTTATGCACAGATGATTTCATGAAGACATTTTCCCACCCACTTTCCTGCCCTGCCAGACCCAAGAGCTCCTGTCTGCACGGTTATCTGTTCAGAAAGCAGAGCCTCTTCAGTGCAGTCTTTCTCTGCCCCCTGCCTCTTTTAGAAAGGGAGGGGGGAAAGAAAATCTGATCTTGCAGATAATAACAAGGCTGCTCACTTTACAGTCCTTTCATAAGCAGCTGCACATTGGAGTCATCATTTTTTGATATCTTTTACCACTGAACATGCAGTTTCATATGTACATATGAAACTTCTTCGGGTATTATCCCACGTTATACGACGTTATTATACCCGAAGGAAGCTGAACAGCACACATGTAAGTACCCGCGAAAACTTAAAAAAACAAATAGACACACACACACATACACACACACACACACACACATATATATTTGTAGATTTTCACAGGTACAGGTATGTAGGTCTAGGTGTGTTCGGATCTTTTCCCATGTAAGATTAGGAGTAACTTGGTGACGTTTCATTGAGGTCCCACTTGCCATCCTCAGGCTGGTGCTTTTGGCTTCGTGCTCTTAAATATATTTATTTTAAAAAGCAACAATTGCAAAAGAATGGTGCTGCTTTCTAAAGCTTAAAAGCAGTATAATGCAACACCATAATTTGTTAGAAAATGATGGAGATGGAGGAGGAGGAGGAGGAGGAAGAGAAGGGGAAGAGGAGGAAGAAGATGAGGAGGAGGAAGGAGCAAAGGCAAAAGAAGCAAAAGCAGCAGAAGAAACAAGAGCAGAAGGAGCAAAAGAAGAGAAGGAGGAGGAGGAAGAGAAGAAGAAGAAGAAGAAGAAGAAGAAGAAGAAGAAGAAGAAGAAGAAGAAGAAGAAGAAGAAGAAGAAGAAGAAGAAGAAGAAGAAGAAGAAGAAGAAGAATTATTACACCTGAGATTAATTGCACTGTTTGCAAATATTGGTACTGGTAGCCTGCAACAGACCTTTCAGGAAACCAACTGCGTGCATTAGTGTTTGATTAACTTTTCTCAAAGAGCGAACTTGAGTCTGATGTGTAACTATTTCTGTTCATCATAAACAACTGCATCAAGGCAGACAGAACCATAACCCTTGAATGCAGACAGATGATTCAGCACCGCAAAGTAGAAGCTGTTTCCTCACATGTCGGAAGTTGTGTAGCAGCAAAACCGTAGTGGGGGGGGGAGGGGGGAGGAGAGCCCATAGAGGAGTGAAAGCCACAGAAGTAAAATATTGGGGGAAATTTTGCAAACCCTGTGCGATGTGCATGAACAAAACGCATTCAGAGGGTGCACAACCCCCTCATGCAAATAAGCTCCAGAGTATAAGGAGGTTAAATATTAGCTTGAGACATTGGTAGAAACCGCAGAGGCCTCCCCACCCCACCTTACCCAAAATCCCTGTGGCACTAACACAAAGAGACAAGCACACAAGCACAAAGAACAGGCAACTTCTGGCTGAAAATGAGCTGTCCAAGCTGGGCCTGGGCCTCGGTTTGAGCTGCCCTACACCTGGGCTTGCAGCTGATAAGGCCGTAATAGCCCTCCTTTGAGGACAGGGACTTTGGTGGGCTGATTACTCATTTATCACACGTGGCAGCCCTGCTGAGCTATAATTACTCTTCCCTTATCCTCCTGCACTGTCATGTCCAAGAGGAGAAACCGTACTGCAGCTCTGGCTAATGACACATTACCTCCCTTGACAAGCACTTGAAGTTTTTTTTATTGTAAATATTCAAGATACAAAAATCTGAGATTTCCTTCTTCATCCCCCTCCCTCTCCCACCCATCCCCAGCTTTTTAATTATAAAAAGCAATTTTCAGGACCTTCTTTTTTTTTTTTTTCTCTTCCCCCCCAGTCCCTCCACTATCTTCCAAGCAGTCCAAGTTTGAGTGTCCTCCTTCCAACCCAACACAGTTTGTCTCCTGCCCACCCTTGCAAACAAACTGATTTCCTCTTTTGTCTGCTTTCTTTGCTCATTGCCACGAGTTTGCGCCAGTATCTTGGGGAAATTATCAAATGTAATGTGAGGGTAAAATGGGTCCTTTTTAACGGGAGGCACTTTCTCTCCCGCTCTCTCGGGGCTGCAAAATGGGACTCCGCTGCTTTGCCTCCCCCCCCCCATCCCCACCCTACCTGCAAATCCAAAAGGCAAAGGGAAGTTTGCATTTATATGACAAAATTACAAAGCGAGGGAGGGGGTGGCGGTGGAAAGTGATGGAGGAGTTGTGGTGGAAGGGGGCTGTGTGTGTGAGTGTGTGGTGGTGGGGGGAACCAGCCATCATAACTATGAACTATCTCACAGTTTGACAAGTAAGGTGTTTAGAGAGCAATTTTCAGAAGCTGAGTTTCTTTCTTGCTAAGGGGGAGAAACCTGGTGGAATTGAATATATACAATGGATTTTCAATGGTCTCATTGTAAAGCTGTTCTTATTATGCCTGGGACATGAAGTGTCAAAAAATAAGCAAGTCAAAGCGTGATAGATTCTTGCCAGTTTTCTCAACTTATTAGGAAAGGGTTCATTATCCATGGAAAGAGTTGCCCCGTTGATCAGTTGCCCTGACTTTGCTTACAGCCAGTTTTCAAAGGCTTCAGATGCCCTCAGAGAGGGACGGAAATCACCCTAAGACTTTAAATATGTCCCTCTGTCAGAATAACTTCTGCATACCAATGTTCTCCAGTCACGTGGTCCCAGAGAGGGATTAGCAGCTGGTGACCAGGAATTCAGTAATATAATGCAGGATGATGTGGACAACACCTTTTCACTGATAAAGATAATGAATTAAGTAAAGCACCTTGGGAGGAACAACTGGAAGGCAGAACAGTGCAACGTAAAGTCTCATAAATCTATGCAGACTGACGCAACAATACAAGAGGCACTTTCTATTTTAACCCTGGTTTTGTGTCTGTGTTGGTGTGGATGTACATGCACATCTCTGATTTAGTCTGGAGTCCTGGTGACAGTCTGAATAACCTACACCAAACTGGAACATGAAGTTTCCAATAGTTTTTTTTTAAAAAAAAAAACAAGTTCATAGTATAGGTTTTATGAACATCTTCATGGTTTGGTGCCTAGTTGACTCTATTCCAGTCCCACTGGATAAGCAGACCAGGAAATCAACTGCACCAGAGCTACTTTTATTGAGATGGACTATAATAAGTTAATCTTACAAATCTCGTTGTGTTGCCCATCCTCCTCCTTCTTATAGCTGAGTAAATTAGGGAAGTGTTTGAGCCAATTTTGAACATTGCCTGTTTGCCTGTTTGCCATGGACTTAAGATAACGTTTTTCACCCCTTGTCACTTTTGGTAATGAAGCTTATCAATTTTTATCAAGGTCATCTTCCTTATTTTCAATTTATTCCTGGTAATGTTGGCCTATCTCATTTATTTGTTCCAAGTGGTAGTATCCCTCAGAGGTGGTATTCAGTAGGTTCTGACCAGTTCTGGAGAACCAGCAGTGGAAATTTTGAGTAGTTCGGAGAACTGGCAAATCCCACCTCTGACTGACCCTGTCCCCATTTCTTCTCTGCCTCCCAAATCCCAGCTGATCAGCTGGGTCTCCTTTGGTTGCCCTGCAGAGGAGAAAGGAGCTGGAAAGCAGGTTAGTGGGGTAGGGAGGGAATGGGATTTTGCACTAACCTTCCCCCAGGAGTGGGGAGGGAATGGGGATTTTACAGTAGCATTCCCCTGCCACGCCCACCAAACCACACCCAGAGAATCGGTAGTAAATATTTTTTAATCCCACCACTGGTATCCCTATGTCAGATATGAGGAAGATGCAGACAATATTATTCTGAGTATGCTCCAGTCTTATGGAAGCTTTTACCTGGAGATCTTAATACTCTTCCTTCTTTTTGATGGCAGTTACAACTGAACTGTTCTTCAGGACTTTTAATGGATGAGGAGCATATAACAGAGTAATAGCATTGGAAGGGATTTTAGAGGTCTTCTAGCTCAACCCCTGCTCAAGCATTCTATACCATTTCAGACAAATGGCTGTCCAGTCTCTTCTTAAAAGCCTCCAGGGATGGAGCATCCACAACTTCTGATGGCAAGCCATTGCACTGGTTAATTTTTCTCACTATTAGTGAAATTTCTCCTTAGAGGAATATTGCTCCCTTGTTTTGAAGCTACTTTTTAAAACCGTCATACATCCTTGTGGAATTGCCAGTGTAAAAACCCTACAAACAAATAAATACCTATCTACTCAATAACCCAATATACAATTTCTGAAGACTATGATCTCCCATTGATCATAAGATAAGGATTTGGTGAAGGATTATCTATAGAAACCTTTCAGAAGAGTTTTAATCAATGGAAAGCAAGGCTCTGAATTGTGCATGGATTCTCTATAGGTGTATTTTGCTTGCTGTCATAGAAGTTCACTGCTTAAATGAAGATTCACAGGCAAGGGCTACAGATATAAACCCACATATGAAGGACATTGTGGATGAACATTTATTCAGATTTGCAACATCTGAATAGGAAGTACCTCTCCCTTTCACATCATGTGCCATGCTTTGGGGAAATGCACTAAAAACAAAGGAGCTTTATTTTTTTTTATGGGTATGTCTGTTTTTCCTTTTTGGCACAGCTGAAAAAAAAGTGTAGCAGGTGGGCTTTAAAAATGATATCTTTTTCAGAAATAAAAGTGTGGAAAGAGAAAGATGATCATCATCATCACCACCACCATCATCATCATCATCATCATCCTGGACTCTTTAAAATATTAACAGTCTTGCTGAAATGGGAATTAAACTCCAGCTTTTTCTGCCTGCTTCTGTCAGAAAGCTACAGAGCATAGAATTGCAAATGTACAGCTAACCATATAATTGATAACTCCCCAGTCTATTCACTGTGGGAATCTGTCAGTTAAAGGGTAAAGATGCAGACACACATGCTATGAAAATGAACTTATATTAAGTCTTACTGTGAACTGAATGCAGCTAACATTTTGATGTTTAATTGTCTAAGTCCAGTTTACCAGCGCATGGATGTAGTCTAGCAATGGCATTGTGCAGCTGGCTCTACCTGACAGATCTGTTTAGTCTGGGGGGAGAGGGGGAAGAAAGAAAAATACCATGTGCCCCACTCTTTTTTCTTCTTCAAGGTAATTGCTAAAAATCATGCCTCTGAAGTTTGAGTCAATCTATCTTTGTTTATTCATTTCTGCAGGCAGGCAGGCAGGCGGGTCTATTTGGAAGCAAATGGAAAATTTCTAGAACAGAGCACAGAGCAGTTCCTATAGACTGATGCAGGAGGAATCTATAGAACTGGATGGCTTCCCTTGGAAGATACCACTGGTTTTATTCAATTGGGACTTTTGAGGTAGCAAAGGATTTGGCAAGGAAGGCCTTGTCTTGCTCAGAGTTGCATGGAGTTCTCTTGGTTAAGAACACATTCTGTTTGATTGCAGTTATTTCAACTCAATCAGGAATTGGCTGAATAAATTGCTGCAAGCCCTTTTCCAAGAGTTTCTGCTGGTTGGTTTGAAATATGAGCAAAATGACAACAAGAGTCCAGAGTTGTTGGAAAGATAATTTGGGATGAGCTGCAGTAGCACAGTAGTTAGAGTGCAGTATTGCAGACTACTTCTGTTGACTGCCGGCTGCCTGCAATTTGGCAGTTCAAATCTCACCAGGCTCAAGGTTGACTCAGCCTTCCATCCTTCTGAGTAAAATGAGGACCCAATATTTGACTCTACAAATTATTGACTCTATAAACTGCTTAGAGGGGGCTTAAAGCACTGTAAAGCAGTATATAGCATAAATCTAAGTGCTATTGCAATGTTCCCATAAGAACCCTACCCAGTAGCATCTACTAAGTGAGCAATGGAGAATTAAATGTTTTGGTGATGCTCCTAAAATACATCCCCAGCCAAAACTCAACAGGTTCCCTCTCTACGTCTTTTCCCTAAGAATCAGAAGACAGCTATTTTGAAGAGCATTTAATGTACATGCTAGTTTAGCTCACTTGTGCAACCTCATCATTTCCTCTCACTGCTGATTGCATTGTGATTTAATGAACTGCTTTGAATCATCATGATTATACTGTACTCTTCCTCCCTCTACACACACACTATCAGCTAGTCCAGGTACAAAAGAATATGGAACAACAGCAACAACAACAACACATTAATATGGTAAAATACATCTTCTGCTATGCACACAGAATGTGTGTTGGTAATGTCCATCCATGTGGTAACCAATAGTTGGATTTAACTTACCTATTACCTATAACTTGCCTATTCAGCATGGAAGCAAATATAGGTCTATCAAGATTCCAAATTCCTTTGATGAGTTCCCAAATGAGCACCTCGTTTAATGGAGGTTATGAGATAAAGTCTTAATAACAAAATTAACCTATGCTAAAATCATACAATTGAAAAAGGTGTCTTGAGACTATCAAGAGCAACCACATACCCAAGATAGCAATCCATTTTAGAATTAAACCATTCTCAATAGGTCAAGAGCAACTGGCTTCTTGGTTGATTATTGCTCTTCTAAATCTTTGGTTCTAAACTGAACTGTTCTAAACCATTTTATTTTATTTATTTATTTTTGCTTCTAACATTCAACCAGAACTCATCTTCTTGTAACTAAATTCCTTTTTCCAGGACTGGCGGAAAAAAAAACCCAAAGCTTTGACCTCCTTCTGCATGACATCCTTGCAGGTACTTAAGAAGCCTGTCATATCTCCCCTCAGAGATCATATCTCCTGGTTAAATATACCTATGTTTCCTCCAGGTAATCTTTTAAGTGTTGGCTTTCACTCTCCTGAACTCCTCATCATTCTGCTTCTTCACATCTATTCCAATTTCTCAGAAACCGTCTTGAAATATGCTACCTAAACTGGGAACATATCTGGAATGGGGAAGAAAAGGCTTAAGCCCTATCCTGATGAGAGAGAGAGTGACTACTTCTCTTTTGCTATGCACTGATAATGATCAATAATGAGGTTGTTTATTGTTACATATTTGCATATTGTGGCTTGAAGGCTTTTTAAATCAGATAAATGAAGCGGCATAAAAATAATTCCAAATAATAAAACAGAGTTATAACTTCTTGCAATTTGGAAAGTAGACTTCTAATGATGCCACTTAAATACTGCTATCACTGGAGATTGATATGAACTTTCAATCAATCTCAGGGGTGGGCTTCAAAATTTTAGGAAAGGGTTCTCTGCCCAGTTGATGGGTATGTGTGGCCTCCTGCACCACAGTGGGAGGGGGGACATTTTTGTCCTCCCTGGACTCCGGAGGCTCTCTGGGAGCTGGAAACAGGTCCATTTCCGGCCTTCCTGAAATTCCGGGACGCCTGTTTTTCACCCTCCCTGAGCCTCCATGCATGCCCTTTACTTACTCCTGGGAGGGGAGGAGTAGGTGGGGTGGGCCAGGAGTGGGATTTGGGGGATTCTCCAAACTGCACAGAATCTTAGCTTGGGGCTCTCCTGAACTCCTGCAAACCCTCAACAGCCCATTCCTGAGTCTTCAGATCTGCTTGGATCACCCGTGGACAGATTGATGGATCTGTGGATTTCCTTTCTAACCATTTCAAATTGCATTGAAAGCAGTTTGAGACAATCTGTTCCAGATTCAATAAAAAATGAAAAACAGGAGAAAGGTTTGCTTTAAAAATTATAGGAATATAATTTACATGTTGAAAACAGAGTGGGTGTTTTATTTGTTTAAGAGAGAAGCGTAATTTCATGTTGACTAATTCTGTTTAATGGAATTTAAATTCTCTCCGAAGCATTTATTTCAGGCTAACAACTTCCTGGTAAATTTATTGTATTTAACCAATTACTTGAATTTAATTTGATGTTAGCACCGCTGTTACGGAACAGTAGCATAAAACAAAATCTGATTAACAAAAAAAAGTAATATTGAGTGGCAGAGAAGGAGAAATGAGCTTTGCTATCTTTATCGACTTAAACAGATTTAGAAAGGACTATGAAGATTTCTACATTTGTAACAGGCAAACAAGCTGTACAAAGAGCAAAGAATTCAGAATGATTTTCAAGTAATTGGAACTTGGTGGGGAACAGATAAAATCAGTAGGAATACTGAAACAAACAATTTCGAGAGGAATCTATTTCTGTCTTTTTGAAGATAGGGCATCCCCTAAATCTTAACTTGTAGTTAAGATTCTACCCGTTTGTACCTCTTCACTAGAACTGGTTGTTAACATTCTCAGCAGTTCGGAGAACCGGTTGTTAGCAGAAATTACTGGCCTAATCCTGTAAAAAAGGCAGGAAGGAAACATTCTGGTGTTGCTTACAGAAACTGCCACTCTGTTAACCCTTATTACATTCTTGGCAGGACTAGACTTCCTGTCTCAGGAACATCTTTGGAAGTTTTTTCCCATCCTTTGCTGCTACTTTGCTTGTGTGAAGTGAGCATTCAAAGTTACAGTGGCGCTGAAAAAAGTGACTTATAACCATTTTTCACACTTACGACTGTTGCAGTATCCCCACAGTCATGAGAGGCCAGGCGAGAAGATACATGCCTCGATGTGAGTGATATTGAGTTGGCCACACCCAGCCAATAACATGACCACCAAGCCATGTCCCCTAGTCACATGACTACCAAGCCACACCTACCACCTAAGCCACGCCCACAGAACTGGTTGTTAAAAATTTGAATGGCACCCCTGCCCTAAAGGTACATGATATATATGGTAATGGCAAATGAAATTGCTTCATCTGTTTTTAGATATCAAGCCAAGAGACGCATCCCATCTCTTACAACTGATCGCATCTCAAAAGATGGACATCTTTGCCAGCTTGGCCAACTATAGCAGAGGTGGTATTCAGCAGGTTCTGGCCGGTTTTGGAGAACCAGTAGCGGAAATTTTGATAGTTCAGAGAACCAGTGGAAACTTTCCCCCAGGAGTGGGATGAGAATGGAGATTTTACAGTGTCCTTCCCCTGCCACGCCCACCAAGCCACACCCACAGAACCAGTAGTAAAAAACGTTGAATCCCACCACTGAGCTACAGTATATAATAATTTAAATGAAGTCCCCCAAAGCCTGAATTTAAACATATTTCTGAGCATATCCTAATTAGCAAGCCACAAAATGTCCACAAAAATGCAAATCAAACCTATACATTATTGCTAAATTTTCAGAAAGATTTGCTGAAGCTTTGTCCTTAATGTGCTGATTTCCAAAATGCAAGGAAGCTTCTTAACGGTAGATCATCCAGTATGCTCCAGAATTCTACTCTCTCATTCTGTCCAACACATTTAAAGCTTGTGGAACATTGGAACATTACTCTCAACTGGGAAGATCCCAGGATCTAATTAGCCTGGAAAACAGCGCATCCATTCACTGAGAAACCTCCTCAAAGGGCCCTGGAGTAAGAGAAGAACATTCTCCAAAACTTATGACCAGGCCATATTTTACCTTATGAAACTTTTCTCCTACTTTGGAGGAGCAAAATTCTTCCCAAACAACAATTTTCCCACAACTTCTGACTTATCTTTAAGCTTCTCCAGTAAGTTCTGGGACATCTGGATTTCTGACCCTGCACTGAGCTGACCCATAGCTGAAAGTTTAATTCTTTTTGCCTTTCTTAACATTACAGATTTTTTTTCCTTTCCTTTTGCTGGCTTCTATGATGTACTTTTTAAATGTTTGTATCTTGCCTGGAGTTGCTTTCTGATTAGGCATTTTATTTATTTATCCATCTGCACAGCCACCCATCACACCACAAGTGACTCTTATGAATCAATAAAAAAAATATTAGAGGAGGCTGGGAAGGAGATAGTCATTCATCTCAAAATCTTTCTGTGCCACATTCTTTATTTTCTGCCCAACTGTAGATGGATAGAACTGTATTTAAATGCCAGATATTTTGCATCACGTTCCACTTCCAGCTCCCAGCTTTGGGGAAAAATAAAAAACAAAAACACCCTTGGCCACAGTTATTCCCAGGAGAGGCAAGAAAGCAGAGTGAGAGGTTGGGAGGTGAGAGAGAAGCAGCTTACAATTTCTCAAGTTTATCCAGAGACACACTCTGAATATTTTCAGAAAGTGCCTTTCATACCACTGAGAAGGTTATTTCTCTGGGGTAATTTTTATGCTAGTACTTTGGGGGTGAGTTGGCTGGAGGGGGAAATGGAGGGCGGCACTGTTTGCTTTAGGAGAAGACTGCTATTTCTAGAACAAGCCCGTCTATCCTTACTGCCTTTCCAGCATTGTCTTCCCAACTTCATCCTCAAGAGAATAGAAATACCCCAATTGTAAGCCTGACAAACCCCAATTTCTACAAAGTAGCTTAATTACTCATTATGAGATTCCATCAATAGAAGCTCCGGTCTGTGATTTTGTAATAAACGCTGCTATCTTTTGTTGAATGTTTCATTGCTTCACCAAAGGGGGATGTGGCCGTGATTTCCACTTTTTTTTCAATAAGAAAATAACTGAAAGATTTTAATGGAGAAAACCTAATGTCATTAACAACAGTGACAGTTGTTTGATCCCAGAGCAAACAGCAGCAGAGACCATCAAGCACAGAAGACAAAACAACCATGATTATAAAAGGCTAATGAGACTTGTGACAAAATGTTGCAGCTTAGATGCCCTGAACAAACTCCCAGTTGACCCCAAAATGGCAACTGCCTGTCCTTTATTGACCAATAATGTTTTGTTGTGGTGTTTTGTGGTCTCATTTTGATTTTATAGGAATTTTTCAGAGGGAGAGAGGAACAGGGAGGGAACCTGGTTCAACATCAACTGAGGCACAGGATAAGGTCTTTTATTTTGGCTTGTTGCCTTTTGTGATTTACAACACATGTTCTATGAGTTGCGCACACACACACACACACACACATATCTCCACTAATCTGGAAGTGAAATCGTTTGTTTTAACAATAGTTGACAAATCATAAAGGCCTGGTTCCTTTCATATGCCATGATTTGACATTGACAAAGAATGGTGTAGGGATGTAAGAAGATATGTGGCAGCTGTTATAAAAACAGCTTAGCTCAGAGAGACAAGAGAAGGTGAGGAAGAAATTCAACCATCTTGACTCTCTTAAGGAAGGAGAATCTGTCAGATTTTCAAAATTCCCTCATTGTACCCTGTAACAACAAAGTAGAGTAGTGAATATAGTGCTGGTTTCTTCACCTGGTCCATCTATCTCAAAGGATTGAAAGATACATTCACACATCAAAATTGGACATCATGGCTTAGCTAAATTTCAATTTATGGTTTCTTGAACAAACAGTAACGTAGTGTTCTACTTGAACCTAGCCATATGTAGTCCTTCCAAGTCGATCACACTCGGAAACCAAAGTTATGAATACTTCTTTAATTGGAGGATTACTTTTGACAAAATCTCACATGTCTGAAAGTGTCTTCCTCATTCTTGCCTTCTTCTACAAAAGAACCAGGTTGGGTCAAGTCTGAGATCCTTTCTCAGATTAAATAAAGGTAAAGGTTCCCTTTGCACATCCGTGCTAGTTGTTTCTGGCTCTAGGGGGCAGTGCTCATCTCCATTACAAAGCCGAAGAGTCTGAAGACATCTCTGTGGTCATGTGGTCAGCATGACCAAGCACCAAAGGCACACGGAACGCTGTTACCTTCTCTCCAAAGTGGTCCCTATTTTTCTACATGCATTTTTCCATGCATGTAGGTTGGCAGAAGCTGGGACAATTAATGGGAGCTCGCTCAATTACATGGTGCTATGGATTCGAACTGTTGAACTGCCGACTTCTTTGATTGACAGCTCAGCGTCTTAGCCACTGAACCACCACGCGTCCCTTCAGATTATATTCATGCTTTGGGCTTTTTCTTTTCTAATCACTATTGAAGCTCTTCCTTCTGTTCCTCAAGATTATTCTCACACATCCATCACAACATTCTAAACAGCTGCAAAATTTGGGAGTGACAGTATTGTTTACCAAAGTCTCCACTTTGGTCTTACTTATTCTTGACAACCATGATTTGTATTCAATATTATAGGAAGCATAAAACTTTAGGCTGTAGCATGTTGGGAAAAAATAATTGTAGGCTTACTCCCCACATGATACTATGTAATATTTTAGGTTAGTGGTGTTAATTTGGTCAATAGCCATTATTTCAACAAGCTATGTTTTAAGCAAACAATTAATTAATATGCAACGCTAGTCTCTATAGCACTATCTACAGATCTGGGAGAAATTCACTCAGTAGCCTTCATAACTATTAAAACAATTGTCAGAGTTAACAACAAATTTTCAATCAGTCTTAAGTAACTACACAATTCTAATTAGATCCTTATTAATCCCATTAATTAAAACTAATGCAAATTTATACATAAAACATAGGTTTTTCCAATTCTGTGATTCGGAACCCTGCAGTTAAATCTGACAATTATTCCAAACATATTAATACACGAGCTTCAAAAAAAAATGGAGCAAGAAAAATTATGCAATGTTGCTTACTTGCTATTTGTTCACAGAAACTGAAAAGAAATCCTGAAACCCAGAGTGGAGCTAAACACAGTATATGATACAAGTTGGAAATTTCTTTTTATGGCATTCACAATTTAATCCGAATAGTACACTTAGAGACAAACCAATTACAGTCAATTCTCTTTAGAAATTCCAATTACAGAAAATCCAAAGCATTTTAATGACAAAATCCTTTAAAGATTTAGGAGGTTGAGAGATTATGCCAAGAAAGAAGACCTTTCTTTTACTGTTCCTTGGCCTTTATTTTAGCATCATTGTCATAATTTTTCAAGTTCTGCAATTGGATTTAGTCCATATGGGGGAAGGAGAATAGAACAACCACATTACAGGGAGTTAAAAAAATCAAGGTAATGACAACAACCATGAAATCAAAGCCCTACAACCTTTCTATGGCTAAAGCTTAACTTTTCCTACTTCCTGCAATGTGACTACAGTATTTATAAGAAACCATAGTTTTTATCCCCTTGGTTTCAGCAATCCACATCCATGGGGAATGGAAGTATTTTTATTTTATGCCACCTTTTAAATTATTTCAATTTATATAGCTGCCCATCTTAAGTATCTGATTTTGGATGACCCAGAAACAATGAAAAACAGTATAAAAACATCATAATAATTATATAGAAAAACTGTGGGTTTTTTTAGCCACTTTCCCCTTTAGGAGTACCTATTCTACTTTATCTGGGGTAAAAATATCCTGTTTTGCTTGCCAATGTTATAGAAAAATGAAATGCTTTTCTCCTTCCTGATCACTGGATGTCAGAATCTGCAAAACTTCAAAACATGACAACCTAAATTGAATGAGATCTGGGTGTTCTGTAACAACAGCCTTCGCGTAATAAATATAGTCCTCAGCTCTGGGAAGAATCTCGAGGTCCGTGATACTAATGTATTACTATAGCACTTAAAATCTTTGGAAATAGAACATCTCTTTGGCAACTACAGTGAAGTCTGAAAATGAGACCATCATTCCATTTCTCCAGCTTACAGAGTTACACATTGTGCATTTAATATTTGGGAGACATGTGCTGTAGATCAGCGTGATCACATGGGGCGTGGCACAAAGGCAACACAGTCAAATAAGCAAGAAGAGTCCCTTTATTATATCCAACTTTGCCCCAATAGCCAGGTTACCTTTGGTTGGAGAAAAACTCTCCCAGAAACAGCTTTTAACTGGAGAAAATTTAGTCCAAAAACAAAGTACATACAAACTAAAAATCCAAACAAACCAAGCTGCAGTAATTAACTTGACAGGGCAGGAGAAGGAATTTCAGACTTGAAAGAACAACAAAACTCACACAATTGGGAAGGAACCAGGAACACAGATAAGCTTCCACGATCCCAGATAATTCACCATTTGCTCCCAACAACTTTGCTGTATGCAGCTTCCCTTTTTAAACACTATATTCCCAGCTGCAGCTAATGAAGGGAATCAGGGCCCTTTCCTCCCCCATAAGCCACGTAACTCACATTCTCCTTTCTCCATTCCTCCCTGTGTGCCCTAGGATGAAGAGGGGGTGGACCTGGGTCTTCCTCTGAATTCCCTCTCCTTTGCTCTACCTCTCTCGTGCTCTGCCCAGCCAGACTTTGCCCTTCCCCAATTTCTTCCACAGCCAATCCCACTCCCTGTCAGCTGCTTGTCCTCCCTCTCCAAATCAGACTCTGACAGGTACATGACAATCAGTATTTCTCAACTGCAGTCAATTTATTCTGTATCGATGTCAACTCCCACAATTCTCCAGCCAATACGCTGGGAGTTGTGAATTCAGGGGGTTGTGAATTCTGAGGGTTGAAGTCCATCCAGCTTACATTCATGAGGTTGAGAAACACTCCTCTGGGTAAAATCACATTCAGCAAAATCAACACAAATCCATTCTGATGTGATCAAATAAGGCAACTAAGAAGTCTTTCCATACCAGGGCTGTAGCTTCTGACATCTTTCTTCTATCACCGTCACATTCAAATGTTCAAATGTTGCTATTCTAGATTTTATCCCACTTTTATTTTTAATTTGTTAAACTCAATTCTAATTGGTCAAATCAACTGAATATGCTTATCAATGTGAACACATTTTGGCTAGAGAGGATCCTTGTTACTGTCAGCTTGTTCAAACTCATATATTGTAAGAGAAAGATAGGCAGAGCTTGGGGATGGAGTCAAGAAAGGAATCAGCATGGAGTCATTACATTCTCACCAACAGTTAAGTCCAACTCCTCTTGAATTCTGTTAACTCTAATCTAGCAATTTAGTGCTGATTGTTAGTTGACTAGATCACTGTCTATAGTCAATATATTAGCTTAACATATAGGAAATGTATGGTCCTGATTCTTTGCACCTGGCATGGCATATATTAATGGTAGGAATCAGGATTCAACTTTTGTAATTAAAAAGATGCTCAGGCCATACAAATACAATAAAAGACTCACATAATTAATCATACATATAATAACTGCAGCTAGAACGTTATACACACAAAATTGGAAGAGTGAAAGGACACCTACAGAGAAAGAAGAAATAAAAAAAATACTGGAGTGTGCCAAAATGGACACACTTACAATGGAACTTAAAGATAAAAAAGAGTCAGAGTATTATTTAACATGGGACACATTGTATAATTGGATAAATAATAGAAGCAGATATTTGTGTTAAATAAGGAAAGATCGATCTATCTATCTATCTATCTATCTATCTATCTATCTATCTATCTATCTATCTATCTATCTGTGCTGTGTGCTGTTCAGCCTCCTTCGGGTATTATACCACGTCATTGTAGTTGTGGTGTAGTTGTGCTTTTAAAGTTGTAGCAACTTTTCGGCAGAATCTCATCTGCCATCACAGGCTTCTGTATTGAGTCGTATACAGATTCATCTGGGTGCCTGGTTGGGGTGTGTTTGAACTGGAGGTATCAGTGGGGATCTGTTTGTGCCCAGGTGTTTGCTGGCTAGTGGTGTGGAGATTTTTTTGTTTGTGAGTTCAGGGCTTCCAAATGATTGACAGTCTGGTGGAGTCATCTCTTCTATTCATGCTTTCAGGTCTTTTTTCAGACACCTTTTTTGAAACACATGAAAGCACAGGTCATAGCATCAACTTCAAGGGCACCAAAACCCTAGCCAATATAGAAAACCCCAGCCACAGAATTATCAGAGAAGCCATAAAGATTGAAAAAAGACACTGAAAGCATGAATAGAAGAGATGATTCCACCAGACTGTCAATGATTTGGAAGCCTGCACTCACAAACAAAAAAAATCTCCACACCAGTAGCCAGGCAAACACCTGGACACCCAGATGAATCCTAGCTTCCTAACAAATGATAGCCGTCCATTTACTAGGAGCCAAGCTGTACTAAAAGCCTCCAATACAGGAACACAATGTTGCCAGCCAATCAAGACACAAAAAAAGCCACAAAACAGACAGAAGATATTAGAAACATCAATCAAGCAGAACACAGCAAACTCCAAGACCAATAAACACAGACCAAGACTCTCAACCAATCAGGATGAAGAAAAAAACCATTCTGGCACAGCGTAGGCTAGCACCAAATTAAAACAGAAACGGCTGTGAAAGTCTGACTCCAGACAAACACAATACGCAGATGAGATTCTGCTGAAAAGTTGCTACAACTTTAAAAGCACAACTATAATGGCGTGGGAAAATACCCAAACAAAGCTGAATACCACACATATAAGTACCTGTGAAAACTTTAGAAAATATACATATATATACACACACACACACATACAGGGTTAGGGGAAAATGTTAGAATAAACAATGTAAAAAAGTATATTTATGAACTGTACATGAATATTATACGAAGCGCATGAAGTGAGGATTGTAATAATATATCATGGTAGAAGATAATAGAGATAATTTGTAGGTGTAATATTGGAGAGATTATACTACATGATAGTTTTAACTAGGATGTATAACATGATGGGAAGGAAAAAAAGGGATGATGTAACCAGTACACAATGGCATTGCATAACTATGAACAGTTATGTATATTAAGAAAAAATGTACAATAAAACTTAATTAAAAAAGATGCATGGGCCAGAGACAGTGTTAAGATCCAGCCTGCATGAATAACATTTCTAACTGCACCTGTTTGTGTAAAAACAATCCATGGTTTATGTCTTCACATTCTCCACTTAAGAAAGAGAGATTGCTTTTAATTCTTTCTCCTTACACTGCTTCTAGTATCACTTCAACCTGGTTTTTTTTTTGCATGCACCTTACTCCAATCCCCTTTTATAAGATGTTTTGTCTTCTTTTATATGATATTTTGTCTTCTTTTACAACATGCAACCATACTGTTAAGTGAACAAATGCATGTGGAGAAGCTTTTAAACTACTGGACTTCTCCTTTCACAGCTATTTTTCAACATTTCCCAACACAATGGGAATACATAGCCACAGATGAACAACCCTGTTAGTTTTGGTTTCTCTCAGGTTTGATTTTGATATTATTGAAGAAACTAGAGCTGATACAAACCTCTTATTAGGTAGTGTAAATATATTTCATTGCTTTGATTCTAGGTCACACGATTTTTTTTCTGAACCGTTTTAATCAGAAGAGTGCAAAAGCCCCTCAGGACATTTAATCCATATTTTGGCAGAGATTATCAGCAGACATTCATTAACTTTCACCTACAAATTTAAAATAATTGCTCAGTCTAATTGTATGGAATATGTTGCTTCCTAAGACATTCAATTTAGAGCTGAATAATTTCTCTTTGCCAGAGATATCCTATAGAAAATATTTTATAGGTCCTGGCAAATAGCTTAAGGTATTTCTTTAAGCGAGCAAACAAGCTATGAGCCAGGTGCTCAACCTCTTTTTCCATTCCCTCTCAAAATGTGGAACTATTTGATTCACATTATTGAAATTCTAGGGTAGACGTGTCAGTTGGATTGAATGAGTGAGTGAGTGAGGAAATGAATGAATGAATGAATGAATGAATGAATGAATGAGCAAAGCAAATATCTCAGTGTTGGACATGGCTGGGAAGATCCAGACTCAAATGTTCATCTGACCAAGAAACTTACTGGATGGATATTAGACAACACCTTGCTAAACTATGTCAAAATCCATCTTTTAGATTCTCATTGTTTTTTTTTGCCCCGAGCAGAATACAGGTGTCAAGCCTGAAATTGACATATGTGTAGCCATTTTATTTAGCCTTATTATATATTCCTTTTCTTTCTTTCTTTCTTTCTTTCTCTTTGCTGGTTATGGGGGGAAGGGTTTCGGGCTTGCCACATTCCTAAAGTGGCAGGAGTAGAGATAGTGAGAGTTGTTTAGGCTAGGTGGTTCTCCTTCCCGTGGGAACAAAAGCTGACCCTGCTGAGACCTGGATTCATGACACCAGGCAACAATGATTTATTTCTATTGGAGAATGTGACTTTTTTTGGGGGGGTGTTTCTAATTTCCAATATTACGTGGTGTAATTCCAGGTTGTGTCAGATCCGGAATTACAACAGACTTTGCCAATTTGATGCTTTCCTAAATAAAAGAAATTGTTTTGGAAAATAGACTTTGCTCTTTTCTTTTTAAATGGATTTCATCACTTGGAAACCTGACAACAGGTAGTCCTCGACTTACAACAGTTCATTTAGTGATCATTCAGAGTTACAATGGCACTGAAAATAGTGAGTTAAGACCATTTTTCATACTTATGACCATTGCATCATGCCAACAGTCACATGATTTATATTCACATGCTTGAACAACTGACTCCTATTTATGATGGTTGCAGTGTTCAGGAGTCATCTTATGACAAGCAACGTCCAATGGAGAACCCAGATTCACTTAACAACCATGTTACTAATTTCACAACTGCAGTGATTCACTTAACGAACGGCAGGAAAAGTCATAAAATGGGTGAAATTCACTTGACAATTTTTTTACTTAACAACATAAATTTTGGGCTCAATTGTGGTCTGTACATGTTGAGGATTACCTGTACAGAATTACAGAGTTGGAAGGAACCTTGGAGGCTTCTAGTCCAGTCCCTGCTCAAGTAGGAGACCTTTACCATTTCTGTCCAGCCTCTTCTTAAAAGCCTCCAGTGATGGAGTACCTTACAATCATCCTATGATAAGGCAGAACTTCTGGGAAGAGTTGGAAGTCAAGGGGACAATTTCTTGCTGTAATAGTGTACCGTCAAAATAATTTTGCAACTCTACCAAAAGAAACCAACCCCAGTAGAAATAAATTATTTCAGAGACCTAAAATATTTCAAAACTGCCAATTAAATATGGGACCACATGAACTGTAACCATTTTACTGTAAGTGCATTCTTTTTTCTCTTTTACCAGTTACACTAGTTAATAATGCAGTGAATTTGCAGTAACAGAGTAAATGTTATTTTGATGACATTACCTGATTAAATTAAAGATGACATTAAAAGGACCATTTCAATAAAGAAGAGAAACCTCAAAAAGCGACTGTGGTTGAATGTTAAGTCAGCTGGAGTCAAGTTTTATTTCACATTCCTCTACTGACTGTTGAGTGCTTGGGATAAAGGCCAAATAACATTCACATGTGGATACATGCACAAACATACAAATTTTAAGTGAGTAGAAAGGAAACAAGAAGTAAAATTCCTTGTGTATTTCTATGCATGTATGTGTGCAAAGGGGATAGATTTTAAATAATCTAAAATAGTCACCAATATAACAACAGCAACAACAGCTGTAGAACTATTCTAGTAATATAAAATGCATGGTATATATAAGCAGGGAAGGGATTTTTAAAAAATATTTCTGACATTACAGACTTGTCACATCCTGGACATAAACTGTTTCAACTCCTACCCTCAAAATGACACTATAGAGCACTGCACACCAGAACAACTTGATACAACACCAGTTTTTTCCCAAAAGCCATCACTCTGCTAAACAAATAATTCCCTCAACACTGTCCAACTATTTACAAAGTCTGTACTATTATTACTGTTAATCTTCTCATCATTCCTTATCACACATCCCCTCGCACTTGTGACTGCATGTCTGTAACTTCGTTGCTTGTATCGTAATGATTTTTATTGATAGTTTCCTAGTATGATTTGATTGCTTATTATACCCCATGACTATCATTAAGTATTGTACCCAATGATTCTTGACAAATCTATCCCTTCTTTTATGTACACTGAGACCACATGCACCAAGACAAATTCTTATGTGTCCAATCACACTTGGCCAATAAATTATTCTATTCTGTTCTGTTCTGTTCTGTTCTGTTCTGTTCTATTCTATTCTATTCTATTCTATTCCATTCCATTCTATTCATAAATTGTGTTCATATAAGAGGAAGAAAGAGATGAAGTAAAGTCTTCTGAGAAAGACTTTTTATGGATATTTTTGTCCACATTAGGCTGGACTGTTTATAGAGAAGAAAATCCTCCCTTTTTCCAAAGCACCAGAAGGCAGGACAAGAAACAATGGATGGAAATTAACCAAGGAGAGAACCAACCTAGAACTAATGAGGAATTTCCTGACAGTTAAACAATCAGTGGAACCACTTGCCTCCAGAAGTTGTGGAAGTTTTTAAGAAGAGATTGGGCAGGCATTTGTCTGGCATCATATAGGGTCTCCTGCCTGACTAGAACAGGGTTCTCCAACAGAGGTGGTATTCAGCAGGTTCTGACCAGCTCTGGAGAACCGGTAGCAAAAATTTTGTGTAGTTTGGAGAACCGGCAAATGCCACGTCTGACTGGCCCCGCCAACCCCATCTCTTCTCTGCCTCCTGAGTCCCAGCTGATTAACTGGGTCTTCTTTTGTTGCCCTGCACAGGAGAACGGAGCTGGAAAGCAGGTTAGTGGGATGGGGAGGGAAGGGGGATTTTGCAGTATTCTTCCCTGCCATGCCCACCAAGCCACGCCAACATAACTGGAAGTAAAAAATTTTGAATCCCACCACTGGTCTGCAACCTTGGCAACTTTAAGACTTGTGGACTTCAATTCCAAGAGTTGGGAATTGAAGTCCACATGTCTTAAAGTTGCTATGGTTGGAGACCCCTGGACTAGAAGACTTCAAGGTCCCTTCCAACTCTATTATTCTACTATTCTATTATTCTTAGTAACCACACAAATTTTCTCCAGGTCAATCTGTTCCTAACCTGGTCTTCTAAATCGTCCCACATTGCCCCCATCACTGAGTCCATCCACTTTGCTGCTGGCCATTCTCTTGTCCCCTTTCTTTCCACCATTCCCAGCACCCAAGCCTTATTTAGAGCCTAGCTGATCTATCAGGAACAATTTATTCTGAAGAGTCTCTTAGCATTTATAATGTCAGATGGACCAAGGTTAATCTTAGCTGATCAGGAGCTGTTTAGAGCAGGGGTCTCCAACCTTGAGTTTAAGTCCTCCATGCTTCAAGTAGCCAAGGTTGGAGACCCTTGCTTTAGAGTAAGTGAACGAGGCCTCCACCCTCATTTGGTCGGAAATAAGCTTTGAAGTTATTCTTTTGCTGTTTTGAAGTAGTGACAAAAAACACAAAGATACGTACATTATCCATGGAGAAAGAGACCCTGAAGGGGCATCTGAAATTGTCAATTTTATTTTGCTTTCCAAAACTCATCACCAACCATTAATGACTGCAGTTGTGTTTGTCTGCCTCTGTCCATACTATTGCTGATAAAATATACAGGGAAATCTTATTTTAATGGTCTAATTGGGAGGAAGGGGTTAACAAAAGTCCAAGTGAAGCGTCCATCAACTTGGGATCTTTATACTATTTGTGTCAGGACATGGGGACATAAATTAAGGCAAGTGACACAGCTTCATTTGGGTCCTGACATCATCATTCCCACCTCCTTGCCCTTCCTGAAGACCCAGGCTAGATTAATGCCTCCTGGATTTCTAGTTCCTGAGGTCTGCCATGCAGGAAAAAGACAACATTATAAGTGGGGACATACAATGTAAGATGCATGAATAAAGGAAAAACAATTGAAAGATGAAATGAATCAACTGTACACTGACATCTTATGTACTACGGGTAAGTTCTCAACTTACGAGAGTTTGTTTAGTGCCTGCTTGAAGTTATAACATCACTAAAAAAAAAGACTTATGACAATTTTTTTAACACTTACAACTTTACATTATCCCTATGGTCATGAGATCAAAATTTAGATGTTTGCCAACTGGTTCAAATTGGGCACACATATGTCCCAAGGTCATGTAATAATCCTTTGCGACTTTCTGGCGAATAACGTAAATGAGGAAGCTTAACAACTTAACAACCATGCTGCTAACTGAATAAGTGCAGTGATTCACAACAGTGGCAAGAAAGGTCATAAAATGGGACAAAACTCATTCAACAAATGTCTCACTTTAACAACAGAAATTTTGGGCTCAATATTTGGGCCCAGTAAGTTGAGGACTACTTGTACTAAATTTAAGTGGAGTTGGACATTTTCAATCAGAAGGTTGTACTTTTACTACTTGGAACACAGAAACAAAGGGAAAAAAAACCATCCTGTTGCTTTCACGATCAGGTATGACAAAGTAAAGTATTTTGAAGCGATGCAGTCAGAGACCAAATTATATCAATCAGGCTTTGTGGACAACCATTTGGTATGGTAGTTGTTCAAGTTTATGCTCCAACCATTGACATAGAAGAGGAGATAGATAAGTTTCCTGTTCAAATTTCAGACTGACGTGACCCCCTCTCCCCCAGGTTTTAGGACTCAGGATGTCAGGCCAGATATCTATTCTGAGAACTCTGTCAATATTGGTTTTGCTATATGGTGCCTTGTGATTCCTTTGAATTGGCTGATTTTAACTTTGTGCAATCATGAGGGTTCTTTTCCTATTGTTTTTTGTAACATGGTTGTTAGCAACCCAGGGTTCCATAGACATTTCCTTCCATAGACAAGAGTTCCATAGACACTTTGCATTTTCTAAATAAGTACAAGCAGGAATAATCTAAACTCATTCCTGCATGTACTTATTTAGAAGTCAATGGCCAGTGACCTCATGGGTGTCTAAAACAGATGGCAAGATACCAACAACAAAGACATGCAAGCCATTGGCCCCTGCCCTGGAGACACAGCTGACCTGGCAAAGTGGCATTCAATGATCCAAAAAGTGAACCCTGCATCTGTGGGAGTACACAGAAAAGGAGAAGGACGAGAAGAAGAGGAGGAGCAGGAGCAGGAGGAGAAGGACGAATGACCTAAATTCAATGGAATTTGGTCCAATGAATACAAACCCATTGCAGTGAAGTCTGGTCAATTGAAATTTAACTGAAACTTATTCTACTACCCATTCTCCCTAACAACAAACAAGTAGCTGATTATAACAATAACAAATAAATATATAAGATAAAGTCCAGTATCTGACTGTATTCATAGGACAGTGTTATAGAGTAGGATAATGCTTCTTATTTAATAAATACAGGATGGTCTTAATCTTGCCTATAGATTTTGAGGATTTTTAAATGTTATAAAAGTGATGTTTGTGAATGAATAGAAAGCCTTTAATATGCAGTAAAGCATGTAAGGTTATTATTCATCATCATTCCAATAGTTTTGCAACTTTTGTTGTTGTTTTTTAAATCTGTTTGAATGTTGCAAGCTGTCTCCATGTCTCCTTTTTCTCTCTCCCCCTCTTCCTTCTTTTCCATCCAACCATCCTTCCCTTCCTCCCTGTATTATCCTTCCTTCCTTCCTTCCTTCCTTCCTTCCTTCCTTCCTTCCTTCCTTCCTTCCTTCCTTCCTTCCTCCCTCCCTCCNCTCCCTGTATTATCCTTCCTTCCTTCCTTCCTTCCTTCCTTCCTTCCTTCCTTCCTCCCTCCCTCCCTACCTACCTCTCTGCCTGCCTGCCTGCCTGCCTCCCATCTCTATCATTTTCTTCTTTCCTTCCTCCCTCCCTCCCTCCCTCAAATTCATACGAGGTTCCTTTTTTTCATTTCCTGCAACAGGGATAACCCTTCTTACTTGTAGGATCTGGAAACTGTTGTGAATTTGGGATATACTGCTTTAGAATATAACTGGAGGAGAAAATGTGACAATTTTAAATACACATTGTCTCCAAAAAGTCACCCAAGAGTAGATCTTACTCCCTAGAGGATAAAAAGTAGATACTCTTGACGTTATCTCCCAAAGGAGTTGTACACCTTGTGTGCCCTCTAGAGAGTAAGTTAAGAAGAGCTTGAGAGAGAAGGGTTATAATGACAGAAATGTGTTCAGCTGTGAAATTAAAAGTAATACAGCATGACATACAACTTTACGTGTTGAGGTTCATCAAAAGCCATAATTAGGCTACATTAAACTACTAACACCATCATGGCCAAATTGCAAAGATTATATCCAGAAAGCCTCAACAAAAATTCTGGAATGTCTTGTTAGCAGCTCCAAGAATTGCAAATGGCTGGTACCCAGGTAGGTTCATGTGTTCTCTTGATGAGTAGTAAAATATTGAACCTGGCTAAGAATTCTGTCAGAACTCATGAACTCCTTTATATAGATAAATTGTGCTTATTCAGTTTACGATAAAGCTCAGGTTTCACAAAGGTCTGTGAGATTGAGGCTGCAAAGTGATTAGAACTCTCAGAAATATTGAACAAACTTTATTTGCATCGGGCAGTGGATAAAATATTTCAAACTGAAGGGATTTCCAATTTTCTCTGGATAAAACATATAAATGCCTCCAGGGTGGTGGTGATACATGAATGAGAGTTCAATTAATTTTCAACTTAATTGAAACATTAAAGTACTGATGTGTAACACCTGTTAAGAGACATCTGAACTTAATCTGTGTAAGTAAGGTTTTTGAACTGAGCTCAGCTGGTGACTTCATGGACATGTCCACAAAATTTAACTGACATCAGTATATAGTTTGCCACCACCTATTTTATTCACATCTCCTTCCAAGTGTAATCTGTGGGTCTGATGTTGCTTACAGCTCCCCTGCAAATGCCATCCAGCTCTCATCCTTTATTATTTATTTATTATTTTTATTTTACTTGTTTATTTGTATCTTGCCTTTTGTCCAATTAGACGCATGCTATTGCAACCATTATCGCTTCTCAACTTGCCAAAAAACCAGGGGGGAGGGAAGGGAAGAGAGATGGAATGTAGGCTCCTGACATCAAGAAGAGAGCCGTGAATGCCCAGGACATTCAGCAGGTGTTTGCCAAAACCAAAACCTTTTTCTCATAACAATGCAATGGCCTTCAATTGGACAATGTGACTTGTCCAAGGTGAGAGAGAATCCTATAATTTAATTGTGTGAGTTTGTGGGAATTAGCTAGATCTGATTTTGCCCTCATTAGTGCCAAAATTATGGATATATATATATATATACGATCTAGTATATATAGAGAGGCAAAATGCATGCAATCTTATTTGGTTATTGAAAATCCTACAACTGGATAGTTATTATGCCTATCTCATACATAAATAATAACTTTCAATAAATTTCTATGTTATCACAATGTTGTATATTATACTATTCAATATTGGGGAGGGTGTTGTTCTATTTTTCCATTATAGCAATTTTCCAGCATATTTGCCACCATATGGAAATACTTAAATCATTCTCTGTTTTCCAAGACCTTGCCACTAGTTGTGTGTCTGCAACCAATAAGAAAATAACCAATTCTTAATATTTCAAAGAATTTGTAACACAACTCACAAAAGCCAATACAGAATCCAGTCGGCCTGAATTATAACTTGTCCTCCATCACATTTTGCAAATATGCATGCCACATTTTTTTATTCAAGAACTGTGCATAGCGGGGCTCCAAGATTTGGTTTCCAGCTTTATCTTATTAAATCTCCCCTTAGCTCCCATCCCCAAATCTGCTAAAAATATTTAAAATGTGGATAGGAGATGAGAGTGTGAAACCAGAGTGATGTGGGCTGGATAGTCTGAAGTATAGGTTCTGACCGGTTCTGGAGAACCGGTCGCGGCAATTTTGAGTAGTTCGGAGAACCGGCAAATTCCACCTCTGACTGGAGATTTTACAGTATCCTTGCCCTGCCACGCATACTAAGCCACACCCACAGAAACCGGTAGTAAAAAAAAAATGAATCCCACCATTGCTCTGAAGGCATGTTAAAAGCCATGTCCATATTATAGGTAGTCCAAAGCTTCTGTTGCTAAGTGAAACATTTATTAAGTAAATTTTGCCCCATTTTCTTGTCACAGTTGTTAAGTGAATCAGTACAGTTGTTAAGTTAATAAAGTGAATCTGGCTTCCCCATTGAGTTTGTTTGTCAGAAGGCTGCAAAAAGTGATTTATGTGATCCTGGCAGAGTGCAACCGTCATAAATATGAATCAGTTGCTAAGTGTCTGAATTTTGATCATGAGCCATGGGGATGCTACAATGGTCGTTAATGAGGAAACGGATCATAAGGCAGTGACATTTTAACTTTGAATGATCACTAAATGAACTGTTGTAAGTCAAGGACTTACAAATATATGGTTGAGTCCAGAGATAGTATTCAGCAGGTTCTGGCCAGTTCTGGAGAACCGATAGCAGAAATGTTGAGTAGTTCAGAGAACTGGCAAATCCCACCTCTGACTGCCCCCATCCATTCTCTGCCTCCCAAGTCCCAGCTGATTGGCTGGGTCTTCTTTGGTTGCCCTGCACAGAAGAATGGAGCTGGAAAGCAGGTTAGTGGGATGAGAAGGGAATGGAGATTTTGCAGTATTCTTCCCCTGCTATGCCCACCAAGCCACACCTACAGAACTGGTAGTAAAAAAAAATTGAATCCCACCACTGGTCGGGTCCATATTATCATCAGGAATCTAACAGAAAAACTCACAGCTTTTCCATACTGGCTTCTACAGATTGCCTACTTCTGCAGTTCTACCACTGAAAATGCCTTGGATAATCTTTTGTGTCAATTCAATTGCTTTTGTCCCTTGGAAAAATGTTTCATTTAGCTTTTCCCGCCTTACCTGATGAAGGAAAACTTAGCTTTCTGCCCTCTCTTTTGAGATACGGTGAAAGACGCTTCTTCTGAACCTATGAAGAATCAGCTTTTAAGAGCACATCTATATTAAAATGCAGCGAGCAATGTTGATACCTAGGGAGGAGTGCAATCTTGGTTAGGAGAATATAATTTTCTTTCGTTGTTCTCCAGATGTTCCTTGATGGGCTGGTTTAAAAAGGACAAGTGTATGTGTGTGTGTGTGTGTGTCAGTGTGTGCATTTTGCACCAACCGTTGAAAATTTTCTGACCAAGAGCACTCCCCTTTGACTTAGGGGCTGCTTCCATGCCACACTGTTCCGTGTGCTTTTAAACATATCCAGCCTTATAGTTCTTAAATGACTTTCCTGTTCAAACTCAGGGGGAAAGGAAAAGTGTTATAAATAGCAGCAGGGTACAACATCATTCTTTACCATACTCAGGAAGCGAAGCAAAAGGGGCAGAGCAATTATGCTATTGAACAAGGGAAGGCATTGCCCACTGGCTTCATTATGATAGGAGAGTTTTATCTGATCCCAGCACACAGATGGTTGGGCCCCTGGTAGACTCCGAGAGGCAAGGGTGAGCGCAGGAAAGTCTTTCTCAACCAAGTTCTCCAAACATTCTGAACAACTAGTGAAGCATTCTGGGGAAAAAAGACCTATATACTTAGAGGGCATTGTGCTGAATAAGACTTTCTGGTATATATGTGTCAGAGAGAGAGAGAGAGAGGGAGGGAGGGAGGTAGGGAGGAGCACAGATAAGCTATAAGCTGCCTACAGTTGCCTCCAGCATGATGAGCATCATCCAAGTTTTATAAATAAGAAATTAAATAAGAGCTAAATCTGAATAAAACCCCCTGCAATTCTTCCATTCTCTCGTTAAAATCAACATACTTTAGCAAATGCATCTATTCAAACCGATGTGTTTAAAAGATTTCTCAGTAGAATCCTACTAAATGAAAGAAAGAAACAGGGATGAGAAGGTGGCTTCCTCCCCTTTGGCTACTGTCCATGTTGATGATATATGGGGATGAAAATAAAACCCAGGCAGAAATTCCTTGCATGGCCGCAAGAAACACAGACAATCAAAGGACAATTTGTTTCAGCAATATGGGTTGGTGAAAGATGACAAACCAGGATTCCGACGAACTTTGTGCTTGGGTTTGGAAACATTTTACATTTGTAACATGGGAAGACTGCAGCCATGGACAGCATCCATTTGTTTATCACATTATGTTCCACAGTGGGGCCTTTCCATTGATTTCTGAGAGAATGCCAAATGTTCCATTCTAGAGAGGGTTTAAGAGAGAAACTGGATCATTGGTGGGATTCAAATTTTTTTACGACCAGTTCTGTGGGTGTGGCTTGATTGGCATGGCTTGGTGGGCATGGCAGGGGAAGGATACTGCAAAATCCCCATTCCCTCCCCACTCCAAGAACCTGCTTTCCAGCTCCATTCTCCTATGAGGGACAACCAAAGAAGACCCAGCTGATCAGCTGGGACTCAATGGGATTCAGAGAATAGATGGAGTTGGTGGGGCCAGTCAGAGGTGGGATTTGCCGGTTCTCCAAACTACTCAAAATTTCCGCTACTGGTTCTCCAAAACTGGTCAGAACCTGCTGAATGCCATCTATGAACTGGATACCAGCTTCATATCTAAAGCTCCTCATCTCTCCAAATCCAGCCCCACCTTTAACATGCTGAACAATGATGTGGGCGGCTCCCTGCTGAGAAAATTTGGACTTTCCTGATTTATGCCATCGTTTAAAATCCATGGCCTGGAAAGCAATGAAGTTTCCTTAGCTGGTCAGCTTGGAAGTTGGCATCACAAAGCAGGAGTTGAAATCATAACACTGTAAACCACAGTGCACCCTGCTAGGTGCTTGAAAATATTTGGCAATCAGACAATTGGTTCCACTCTTATGGTTAAGAAGAGTTTTCTTGGCATTCAAGGAAAATTCAATTTTTAAACCATGATTCGGACCCCTTGCTCCCTAGAGAAGAGATCTATTCTGATCAGTTGTTCCAAGTCGCTGGGTACCATCAGTAGATGGTTGACAGAAGGTGGACATTCTGAGAATGACATTCTAGATAGTGTCCTAGAAATAGGGACTCATAGACACAAATCACTTACTAATACCACTGCTGATAGTAGGTCTACTTAGTTAAACTAATTGGTAGGAAACTAAATCGGTAATGACTAGCAATAGCATTAGCACTTAGACTTATATACTATTTCACATAGGTTTACTCTAAGGAGTTTACGGAGTTAGCCTATTGCCCCCAACAATCTGGGTATTTTACCAACTTCGGAAGGATGGAAGACTAAGTCAACCTTGAGCAGGGCAGGATCAAATTGTGGGCAGAGTTAGCCTGTAATACTGCATTCTAACCACTGCGCCACCACAACTCCTTCACCAACAAATATCCAACATTAAATCAATGAAAAGAGGAACACTCTTTATATCTGTAACAATCCCATTCCAACGTTAAAACACTGTTGTTGAAGTCGTTAAACATTGTAAAACAGCAATTATAAAAATAACACTTCTCTAGTGTTATTCAAATTCAATTTATTCTGCACCAAACTGCTCTGCCCCGATTTAAAAATGAAGAGAATGTGGCTATTTCTTGAATGGTTACCTTATCAAAAGTTCAACACAGACATCTCCAGCTGGAATATGCAAACTCATAAGCTGTGCACTATATGGTGCCCAAGTGGACAAATGAGATGCATCTGTTCCACAACTCAGATATTTGGATTGTAAAACCTCTGAGGAAAGAGAGTAAAAGAAGAAGAATTAGGATTTTGCAACTCGCTCTAATGTTTTGTGAAATCAATTCCCACAAAAGAAGTCAAGTTTTTTTTTATCAGGTAGAGGAAGCCACTTGTTAAGAATCTCCCTGCTAAGGATGAAGGAAGGAAGGAAAGAAGGAAGGGAGGGAAGAAAGGAGGGAAGGAGGAAGGGAGGAAAAGAAAAAGAAAAAAGAGGAGGGGAGGGAAGCGAAGGGGAGAGGGAAGGGAAAACAAGAGAAGGAAAGGAAACAGGAAAGGGAAAGAGAAAGAGAAAAAGAAAGGGAAGGGAAGGGAAGGAAAAGAAATTTATTTTTTTCCCCACTGTTTTCTAAAAATCCTGATGGTCATGATTACTACCACTACAAATAGCAAAAAAAAAAAAAAAGATAATGAAAATATCTACAAGAAGCCTGGTTTCATCTTTTCTCAGGAACTTTAGATCAGCAACTATCACAATGCTGACTGAAATGAAACCAAAATTTGTACTGAAAAGGAAACAAGTACCAGTCTAATTTTGACACATGTGTTTTTAATTTTTCTGTTAAAGAATTCAAATTTATTTCTTATTGATACTGCTAATCCTCCTCTTGTCCTTGGGGATGCTGTAATGGTTGTGAATGTGAAAAACAGTTTTAAGTCGCTTTTTTCAGTGCCGTTGTAACTTTGAACTAAATGAACTCTTGTAAGTCGAGGTCTATGGCCAAAGTACAGAAATGGTTTACTGTTGCTTTCTCCTGGGTCTATTTAAAAAAAAAACCATTATGGAAGAGGAGGAGAATTTATCAGGTTTTAATTTGTTTTTGTTTTTTTCTTTACAGAATCCAGCTGAATTTTGTTTAAAATGTTTAATGTTAGGTGCTTGGGTCTTTTTTTTCTTCTGTTTTTCCTTTTTGTTGTTGTTCTTGTTATTATTGGATGTATGTTTTTTTTCCTGATTTGTATTTTATTCCTATTGTTAAAACATAACAAATACATATACTTTTTTTAAAAAAAATCCTCAGTTTGGTCTAAACCCTTGGCTTTAGAGCTGCATATCTCATCCTGATTATCTTTCTCAAGATCAAGAAAGGACAGTCAGGGTATCCCACACACTCTCCAAACCTCCCCCTGTTTTTCTCCCCTCCTGCTCCAACTGAGAATTGCAAAACATCCCACTAGGATCCACAGAGTTAGAAGCCAACTGCTTGTCTTCCAAACACCAGAACCAAAACACACATTGAAAGATAAGGTGCCAGAGGTTTGCAGCGTTGCTTGCTGTCAAAGGCCACCTTGTGCTAAAGCAATAGGAGAATCAATTGGGAGGGGGGGGAAATCAGCCCAAGCTCTATTTGCTTTTTCCTTTTGCTGTCTCCCATCCTTTTCGCTCCTTGCCTTCTCTGAATTTTGCCAGAATTTTATAATGTAAAGGATGCAAATACAATGGACATCAGAAATAACAAACATTCTGTTTTCCAAAGCCTCTTCCGTGCTTTACAAAAGGTGTGGCTCACTGTGGGAAGATCATGCAATTTGAAAAGGGTCATTTCATAAATGTATCCTCCACCACCCTAGCAGCATACAAGTCCACCATGAGTTCCCCGACCCAATAATGTTTTCAACCTCTTTTGACAAGACAAAAAAAAAAAAAAAAAAGAGGAAGAAGAGGTTATTGGTGAGTGGAATTTCTTTGGAGGGACATAATGATGCCGCAACAGAGAAGCAACTGTCTAAAACTCTCCAGGGGGACTTTGACTGGCTCTAACCACACAGCTGTGAAGAAAAGGAAAAAGAAAAGGAAACCTGAGCAAAGAGAAGAACTCAAGCAACACAGGCGGCTTATTCCCAATGCTGCTTTTGCAACTGGTGCCTAATTCTCACATTATTAGCCCATAATGAACCATTTCTGCCTGAATCATCCCTCTGCAGGCCCACACAGATTTCTTTCTTTCCTTCTTTCTTTCTTTCTTTCTTTCTTTCTTTCTTTCTTTCTTTCTTTCTTTCTTTCTTCCTTCCTTCCTTTCTTTCTTCNCTTTCTTTCTTTCTTTCTTTCTTTCTTTCTTTCTTTCTTTCTTTCTTTCTTTCTTCCTTCCTTCCTTCCTTTCTCTTTCTTTCCTTCCCTCCTCTCTCTCTCTCTCTCTCTTCCTTTCTTTCTTGTCTTATAGGAGAGAATTGAAGCCTCTTGAATTCTCTGTCGTTCCCCAACCCGAGATAGAGGTAGCTGCTCAGTTACCTAGCGAGAATGCTTGGAGAAGCGGTTTTCATGCCAAGCCCAGTGGCTAATCATACAATTGCTGCAGGTTCCCAGGTTGCCTTCTGTACAATTATAACAAAGTGCACGGTATCCCTCTGCCGAAAACATCCTGTCTTTGATTTAATTTATGTGATATCCATGCAGTTGCTTACCTCTCCTCTATAAATATGCATGGTTGCATTCATAAAAATGCTGTGAGAATAAGGAAAAAGAAGAAGAAAGATGCGTTCCTGAAATTAAACAGGAAGAAGTCATTTAATGAAATGATATGCGCTCTCTCTCTCCCTCCCTCCCTCCCTCCCTCCCTCCCTCCCTCTCTTTCTCTCTCTCTCTCTCACACACACACACACACAAATAAATTGGAGAAGAATAGGCATTCAAATGGAATCAGCCTCAGCTGACTATTATTGGACGGATAATAAAATTTGAAAGTATAGATTTGCTGTTTTTCATTTCCCCTTAGGGGGGAGTCTCTTTGTGAAATAAATTCCTTCATGATGGGGATTTGAAGAAATGGTTTTTTTTTAAAAAAAGCAAAACAGAGAAAATATGTTGAAGTCTTTTTACAATACAGTCATTACTGTCTGGGGTACATAATGAGAAGTATTTCAGCTTTCCAGCGTGTGGATGTGGGAAAATTTTCAGACACGCTGAAAGTTTGAAAGAAGCAATTGCCCGTCAGCTTACAGTTTCAATGTCTTCAGGTAAAACAGGATGGGTAATTTATGTCATAGGAACTTGTAGGAGAAGTCAGGGGTGAAATGCTGAGGAACATGCTACTGTTTTGTCCCAATTTAATGCATTGCTCTGTGAAGTGATGAAAGATGTGATTGCAAAGTTATTGTTGAATCAACCTTAAGTCCAGCTGGCATCAAATCTGCTATAGATACAACTGCTATCTTGTCTTCACCTCAGGAAGCAAAATCCCCTGGAACAGCATTCTTTATAAAACAATGCACAAAGCCTTCCGTGGAAAGAAACAAAGTCATTCAAAGTTGGATGGCATCTTTGGGAAATGCATTGGAAGTCCAAAAGCAATCCCTATTCCAGCATGACGTAAGCAGCACATAAAACTGAGATTTCTTTGCCTGTCAATTCTACTGAAATCACCGGGTCAAAACTGAGAGGCATTCCAATTGCTTTCTGGTACAATCTTGCACACGGCTACTTTGAAATAACCCTCAACGGTTTCAACTCCCTGACTCCTTTTCAAATAGGCAAGTTATAAGATTGCAGCTCTAATATTCTTCCCCCCCCCCCCCCNCCCCCCCCCCCCGCCTCTGTCTTCAACCAGATAACTACTAAGGTGCTGATGAAGGATCTTTTTAAAAATGTGATATTTCCATGGCCTTCATAAGAACTGTTAATAGCGCACTGGAAGGTTCGAGGTGCCACTCTTAATTTGCATATTTTGACTTGTGCAGAAAGGGAAGAAACAGATCCTTCAAGGTCAGTTTTCTCCTGAGAAACAGTTCTATTAAAAACCTACCCCTGCTTGGCCTGCTTACCTTTTCACTTGTAGGAGGAACAGTGGGAACCTGCATACCAATGAATGCAGCTTTTGCTGATCATTGACCAAAATAGTCCTATTGTATTAGGGTAAACTTAGAATGAGAAGGTAAGAATAAGTATATCTGATGGAAAACAAAAACATATTTAACACTCTATTTTTTTTAAAAGGTAAAGGTTCCCCTTACACGTACATGCTAGCCGTTTCTGGCTCCAGGGGGTGGTGCTCATCTCCATTACAAAGCTGAAGAGCCAGCACTGTCCAAAGATGTCTCCGTGGTCATGTGGCCAGCATGACTAAATGCTGAAGGTGCATGGAATGGTGTTCTCTTCCCACCAAAGGGGTCCCTATTTTTCTACTTGCATTTTTCCATGCTTTTGAACTGCTAGGTTGGCAGAATCTGGGACAAGGAACGGGAGCTCAGTCCGTTACGCGGCGCTAGGGATTCAAACCACTGAATTGCCAACCTTTCTGACTGACAAGCTCAGCATCTTAGCCACTGAGCCACCATGTCCCTTTTTCACACCCTATAGGATGTCCCAATGTATAAGGCAGTATGACAGATGAGCCAGTTGAAAATTATTTTAATTTTAATATCAGAGAAAAATGTATTTCAGGAGTAAAACGGTTGCATTGTTGCTGTAAAAACACTGGTTCTCAAAATACAGGTAGACCTCACCTTACAACAATTCACTTAGTGACTGTTTGAAGTTACCATGGCACTGAAAAAGTAACTTATAACCATTTATCACACTTTTGACTTTTGCAGCATCCCCATGATCACATGATCAAAATTTGGATGCTTGACAACTGATTCACATTTATGATAGTTGCAGCATTCCTTTTGTGACCTTCTGACAAGCAAAGTCAATGGGGAGTCCAGATTCACTTAACAACCAAGTTACTAACTTATTAACTGCAGAGATTCACTTAACAAATGTGGCAAGAAAGGTCGTAAAATGGGCCAAAACTCACTTAACAAATGTCTTACTTAGCAACATAAAATTTGGGCTCAATTGTGATTATAAGCCGAGGACTAACTATATAATGCTGTATTTCCTATGTGTTTCCACTTTGAAGCTTAGAATTCCAATCCATTCGTTTAAAACAACAGATGCTTACTTCATATGCACAACCAAGATGGTCTCAAAGATACGACCAATCAACAGCTCAAGGACCAGCGACTCTTACTCATAACTTCCATAGAAGAAGGTTGCTCAGAAGTCCTAGCTCCAATTCTTTTGGTCTGTCCCTACTCATGAGCTTAAGTGTTTTCTGCCCAACCTTGTGTCAGTAGAAAATGACACACCACCTTGAAATTAGCTATTGCTGATCCCTATTCTATCACTGTCTCCTTTTTGAGTACTGCAATCATCTGACTTCCTTCCAAGCTGATGAGTGGCCAAAGCTCAGAGGTTTTGGACACCTCAGACATGGCTGAGATGAGGAGAAAACATCAACCTTAAAAATAACTTAATTCTGTCTCACTCATGAGCTGAGGATCACATGAAGCCAAAATCATGGACAGAGAGCAGGAAACAAAGGTGTTGCCAGACATACTTCACTATGGATAAGGGCCTGGAGATAAGGGACATTTATAAGACCAATGCTGGTCTTGGAGGAAAGCTAATAAGGAACTGAAAGTTTTCTAAAACAGATAAATTTGTGAGTAAGGTGGGGGGGAAGGATGCTGAGAACCAAATCAAGTATTAGAATGCATACAGAGGGAATTGTATTTTTCTTATTTCAGGAAAAGACACAACTGTTTTAAAGAACTGTAGAAGGGTACTGCATTTGAACCCCCTGAGTTCTGAAGTAATGCATCTTTTTTTAGAAATTAATACAGTCAGGGATGGGTTTCCAAAAATTTTCCTACTGGTTCAGAGAGAGCGCTTTGCGCACACATGCACAGAGCTCAAAGACTGCCCTCTGTATCAATGCTGGTGAGCTGTACACATGTACCTAACATGTGCACACGACTAACATGTGCTTCGGGCATGCGTGTGCAGGACTCAAAGACTGCCCTCTGTATGAAAATTGGTGAACTGGGGTGTTTTTAGCTCAGCTGAGGTGCAGCAATCTGCTCTGTCATGCAAATCAGCTGAGCTAAAAAAAAACAAGGGAATATAGGAGAGGTAAGAGTGCGGGTGGGTGGGTGGAGCCAGCCACAAGTGGTATTTGTTGGTTCTCTGAGCCAGTCAAAATTTTCGCTACCGGATCGCGAGAACCGGTCCAAATCGACTAAATACCATCTCTGAATACAATCAGTTAGCAGTTACCACCTCTAGTCAAATGTCATTACTATACTATAGTGGGTAAAGAGCCAAGAACCTTCAAAATATAGAGGCAGCCCTTGTGTTTTTTTCTGGTGTGCTCATTTTTCTCCTTCTTTCTCTCTTCTGTGATATTCTGGAGATGATTTTGCTGCTACCAAAAAAGCAAAAGCTGGCATCTGAGTAGCTCCAACAGTTGCTGGTTGGGTTGGGTTGGATTGGAAGGGAGAGGGGGAAAAAAAGCATCAATTCTCCTTGCTTTAGTCTAACTGCAGACATTTATCTTCTGAGCACTATTGGTAATGAAATAAGATTAACGGTGGTACAGCTGAATGCTTTAAATTAGCAAAAGTGAACGTCAGGTTCAGAGGTTGGCCATTTTGTTTGGACTAGGTTCTGTCACCATCCACTCTCATTTTACAGGAGGGACTCTGTTTTAAAGCATATTGGTTGTGCCAAATTTGATTTTTAAAAGGATGTTTAATTAACGCTCTCCTCCTCCCCTCCCCCCTACCAAATGATTCTTTTCCTGAATTTCCATTTTATAAGCTGCTGTGATAAAAGGAAAGCCAATGGCTAGAGAGAATCAGTACATTAAAAATTGTAAGATGTGCAGTATAAACTGGGATTATAAGGTGGGGTGAGGAACGTCTTTTGGGCACGGGGAAAAAAACCCCTAAGTGTGCTGAGTTTTGAATTTTTTCAAATGATATCAATAGTCTGTCTTTGAGTTATAGTTATTAAAAAGTGTTGAAGAAACACATTTTGAAAATAAAATGGATGTTCTTTCATGGTTACTATTTTCCTTCCTTGCATGACAACATTGCTATGGGTCTTACTTATTCTACAATGTGAAAACAGAAATCCTAGTCCATTGATTGGGAGAATATGTTATCTCTAAAAGGAGACACTTTTGTTTTTTCAAGAGAGAGAGAGAGTGCAAAACTAACAAAAGCTAAAAGAAAACATGCTTGTGCGTGTAATGAATTCTTTTATGGAGAAAGCTACACTTCAAGTTCATTACTGTGGCCTTTTTCAATGGAAATTTGCCTGGAGCCCTTTCAAGGGGAAAAAAAGGAAATACTAAACAGAGCTTTTTATAGCAAACTTAAAAGAAACTGTAATGTGCAGGTATAAAGTGAGCGATCAGTTTGAAGGAGAAATGTACATTCCCTCCCCCCAGCTCAAGTTCTTGTTAGCATACACCATTATTATCTTTTCAGGGAATGTCAGAGCCTTTTCTGATAAATTCTCAGTTTTCATACATTTGGGAAGTGCATTTACAATGATTTCAACAGCATCACGACAGCTGGTGAAAAAATAAGTTACTTTCTTCAAAGCTAAAAGATTTCGTAGGGTATGTGCATGTGTGTGTGGATGTGTGAGCTGGGGTTCTTCAGCTGCAAAAGCTAGTGGCCTAAATATATCTCTGCTACACTCTGGGGCTTAATGAAAAATAAATATATGCAATGCTTTAAGTAAATATGTACCCAGAAGCAAGGGCTTTGAAATGGAAGTGTGCAGTGGGAACTCACAAACCTATTTCTATGCAGATAATCCTGTAATGTCAACTGAAGCTGAATCCCAGAGCTAGGAGGATGCCTCCAACTTATGGTTGAAGGCTAATGGTTTTTAATATTTTATGGTTGAAGACTAATGGTTAGAGTTGAATGGACATTTTAGGGTCCCAGGGCCACATCCGGCCCTTTGGCTGGGGTCTATGATAATTTGTTGCAGCCAACTCTCGCCACAGCCAACAGACTGATTCTACTAGTTTGGACCTGTTCTATAGAATTAGTTGTTACAGTTTGGAGAACCAGCAAATCGTGCCCCTGGTTGCCGCCCCCCTCTCTGCTGTCCCCTCCCTTCTGCGCCCAGTCAGTCCTTATAGCGCATGTGGGACATCGCGCACATGCCCAACATCGCTGACTGCATTCTTCCCCCACCCAGTCACTCCTTAAGGTATTCCTTAAATTCCTTAAATTCAATTAGAAAAAGAGGGACCACGTTGGTGGGAAGGGAACAGTGTTCTGTGCACCTCCGGCAGTTAGTCATGCTGGCCACATAGCCACAGAGATGTATTCAGACAGAGCTGGCTCTTTGGCTTTGTAACAGAGATGAGCACTGCCCCTAGAGCTAGAAACGACCAGCACATATGTGCGAGGGGAACCTTTACCTTTACCTTTTTAGTGGGGCAGAAGAAGTAGCCAAGTCGGGTCCAGCTCTGCCCAGTGCTGGACCTTCAGTTGGCTGGCAGGTGGGTGAAGAGAGGAGGCACTTTTCTGGCTGCACAGCACTCTCCCCCTCACCTGAAGCAGACTGAGGAGATAGTGGTGGTCACCAACTTGTACCTTGGTTGAAGTATGGACTTGTGACGAGTGGGTAGAGTGCAGCCAGGAGCCCTCCACAATAGTCCCAGTTTCTCTTGGGAAAGTTAATTGCTGGGTGAGAGTATGGGACCCTGTCTAGAGAGATCCAGAATCAAGTCCCCCCATCAGCTGTGGCAGATCACTAGATGTTTTAGGAATTGACTTTTTCTTTCTATCCTACTCTTAGGATTATGTGGAGAAGGAGAGGAGTAAAGAGTGCATTTATTTTGCCTTGAGACAGATGGACAGGTAGATAGACAGATGGAAAGATGGGGGGAGAGGCATTCATTTACCCCAAATATTAAAACATTCAAGGTGCCTTTGGCTTTAAATCTATATTTATATCTTCCCTCTGAAGTATTTCAAGTTTCCTGTTTCACGTATATGGTGGGAAAAGAAGGCCAAAATGAAATTGTGGGGCAAAGTATGGGTCTTAACCAGTGGAAGTCAACTAATACCCATGGATCACCACAATGTGAATTCCAGGAGATCGGTCCCACAATCTCCTTGCTCTTTCTAGTATAGGAGGAGGACATGTTGTGAGTGAAGGTTCATGACTGTGTATTTCCTGGTTATTATTTTTTTTATGGATGGGTTTATTTATCCTTTTTGAGGAGGGTTGCTTTCTTTGTTAGGCTGATTTTGGTGGGCAACCCCCCAGAACCTTCAAAAATGGACGATATACAAATCAGGTCTACCAGTAAGCATATGAATATAGAAATAAATGCTCAGTGTGGAAACCATCTGAAGTTACTTGCTAGATGTCTGAAAATCCTTCCACTCCTATTTTGGTGACCCCCAACATCTTCTTGTGCTGTCCACAATGTACTTCTCCAGCCTCTCCTACTTCCTGCCAGCTCATGTCCTTAGCCCCTGAAGATTAATTTATTACTGTTTCACCTTTACAACAGTGAACCTGCTTACTAGACAAAGACATTCTCTTTCAGACCCACGCAGGGTTTAGTTTTGTTTTAACATGAGGGGGGGGGAGAGGAAAAAAGAGGAAGAGATAGAAAGGAAGAGAGAGAGAGAAAAGAAGAGAGAGAAAGAAAGAAAGAAAGAAAGAGAGAGAGGGAGACAAAGGAAGAGAGGGGGGAAGAGGAAAGAAGAGAAAGTGATAGGAAAAGAAAGATAAAGAATGGAAGAGACAGAAAAGAAGAGAGAGAGGAAGAGAGAAAAAGGAAGAGAGGGGGAAGAAGAGAGAAAAGAGAGAAAGAAAGAAAGGAAGAGAGGGGGGAAGGGAGGGAGGGAGGGAGGGAAAATATGAAGCAGTTATAAAACCTTGGACACAGATTGCTGGCCATGCTTAACCGCAGCTTAATAACAAACCAAGCAAAGTGGAAAGCTTATATGCTGGTATTGCACTGTGAAGTTTTATATTTGCCTTTCAGGGACACTTTTTTTTAAAAAAAGTACACAATAATGGCTAGAGGGAAGTAAGATACCAATAAGTCATAATCAATTTCACTCTTTATCGCATTGTCTAACAACAATGTAGAATATCTATTTTAACAGACCAAGCATGGTATCATTCAATTTTTTATTTAAAAAAAATGAGCAAGGTTTCTGTATCTAACGTCTCCACGGAAAACCTATCAGGTCAGAAATAATCAACCTTCTAACCTTCATGCTCTGGGGAGAGTCACCAGTGAGCTATAGATAGGTAAAATTCAAAGAAGGTAAAATTCTGAGCAGCCAAGTTCCAATGACAGAGTGTCAAGTGAACAAGCAGCCTTTTTCTTCTCAAGATGGATAAAATGTATGTGAAAGCAACCCATTACTATTGCTATTACAAATTCCAACTTGGCCCAGAGACTGCAGGAATGGGATCAGAGTAAGAATGTTGTGTTAAGACTTTAAGATTCTTCTTCACCATCTTGGAATGCTTAGGAGTAGATGACAACATCTACTCTAAAGAAGATTCCTGAGCCAGGAAATTTGGCGCTGGGGACAGTGATGTCAAAATGAGAGAAGCAATTGGATGATCATAGCCCCTTGCCCTTTATATGCATATGGGATCCTAGCAGCAGTTATTATATGTAGAATGATATGTCTATCGGTTTTACTATGTTTTCCTTTTATTATGCCCAATAAAAATAGTTCTGGTTGAAATTCAATTTTTTGTTTTATTATTTCTTCCAGCCAAATTCGAATCTTATTCTAATATTTTTTGACTTCTGGGCAGGTCCACCACATATGAAAGTATGTACCCCTTTCTTTCTTGCATTTCCAGCATTCCGGATTTTGATTTACAAACATTTTTGCCAGTCTAGCAGGGATGGTGGTGGTAGATGCCCCTTGCCCTTTGTATGTGTGCAGTGCAAGCAATACATGTTAAAAAAAGGTGGGGTATTTTGATGTATTTCTGTCCTTGAACTGTCCAATCTTTGATTCCACAAGCTCCCAACATCTTTGCATTGCTAGGATTCATAAATTTCTATCTCCCACTTCAATACTTTGTGGGTAAAAACTAGAAAGCACAGAAACAAAAGATTTGGACAAGCTAACAGTTAGTAGTCTGCTTTCTCTAACATCTCACATAACTTTAGAATTTGTTTAAGTTATTTGTTGATGATGGCCCTGAGTGTTAATGATGTCAAGAAGGTATTAGAAGAGAAGATCATGCCTTTAGCAACTAATTTGCCCAAAATTTGATTTCATATTTGGTTGGAAGTAAATTAATGTAAGTTTTTGGATGAGGGGAGAGGATAGAAAAAGACAATACATTTGGTGAAAAAGATGCAACTTTTCTATATTATAAACTATTAAGATACTTCAAAAATATATATTTCCAAAAGTCACTGAAGGAAAGAATCAGAGAAGGAAAGTTGTGGTGTCTATTAGGAAATCTGTATAGCTGAGAACCTTTACTCTAAATGTGCTGCATTCCTTTAATTTCCCAGAGTCCTGGACTAAAGTCTTCTGAACTGATGATATTCATGTTTCCATAGTTTTATCACAAAGGAGAAGAAGGAATTTCCATTGCTGGAAAACTGCCCAGTTCAGTTCAAGAGATGAACCCACAAACACAGCATAGTTTACATGGTGTCAATGTTCTTCATGAAGAGAGGGAAGGAGAGGGAGAGGGGGAGGGAGGGAGGGAGAATATGCAATAGAGGGCTCAAAGGAAGTCCACTCAGCTCATTCATTCTTCTAGCAGAAAAACAAAATTAGATTGGAATATGAATATGAGTTACAGTAAGTATTTGCTTAGTAGAAAGAAAAATGAAATTATCCACATGACCTCACAACCACCACCCATTTCTCACTGGCATGTGGATCTTTACTTTAGGCACCCTTATCTTCTGAAAATCTAATAGTACTAATAATAGTGATAGTAGAAGTAATAGTAGTAGTAATGGAATATTCACTGCTGTGCAAATATGAAAAGATATTACTAAAAAAGTCAGCAACAGAAGGATTCATAAACAAAAGGATTTTCAGGACTGAAGAATGAGACTAAATTGCCAGTGTTGGTTTGATTTTCCCACCATGCTATGGTATCCTTTCCTTCATACTGTTCTACTGAATATCACAAGTGTCTTGGTTGACCAAGCACAGAAGCCACAAGCCATGGTTTACAAACCATATAAGTTTACCTAACAAGCTAAGCTTTTAAATAGGCAAACGGCAAAGCATCAGGGAGCACTTTATGAAAGACTGAAAAGACTGCTTGGGAAGCCTTGCAGGCTGTGAATGAACGTAATTCACAGCCATGGAAATAAAAGGTTTTGCTGGGACTAAGACTATGTTTTATGCTTTCTAAGGAAGCCTAGGTCAGAACACCTGCCTTACTAATAAGTCTTAGACTATGTACTTATATGCCACCCAGAGTTCCTTTTCAGAGAGAGATGGGCAGCATATAAATTCAATAAATAAATAGACAAACAAACCCTATTTATGTCCTTGTGGACCTTAATCTTTTTCTTCAGAAGATATCCCTACTCTGTCTGAAGTCACATTATCAGATACTCAGGGTATCAGTTTCCGCGGAGTTCAGCCTGATCCCCGACTCTGACATATTTTGCACCTCGGTGTGGCTCTATCAATTCCCCCTGCACCCTCTCTACATCAGCAAGGGTTTGCATCTCTATTGCACATGTGAGTTTTCAAAGCTCTTCACGTTCCTTTCTGCAGTAATCCTTCAAACAACCCTGTATAATAGATGAGTAATATTATCTCTGTGTTACAGACACAGTAAGGGGAGAAAAAGCTGGAGATGAGAGGAAAGAGCTTGCCTAAGGCAACTAAGTGAGTTCACAGCAGGGACAAGATTTGAATGTGGGGTCCCAGAACTCAGCCGTTTAGCAAGAATACTATTCTACTTCTCCGTTGCCAGGTATTTTGCAAAAGAAAAAAAAATGTTATTCTTCATCAAGCTTTATTTGAACACAACTCCTTGGCTTAAGGTCCAAGGAGTTGCATTCTGCTTTTTATTTGGGAGTAATGATAAAATCATCACCAGGATATACAACTATGTAAATTACAGTATTTTCACAGCAACCTTTAATAAGTACTAAGCAGTTCAATCACATCTCTTTACTGCGCAGAAAATGCCAGTTCTTAAAGTAGTCATCTTATTTCTCCAAACCATTAATCATTCAAACTGTGACAAATATTTAGCTCAGGTCTATTTCATTTGTGCCTGTATTTTTTTTTTTACACAATACATTTTTGCAATTAGTGCCTTGTCTGAAGAATCAAATAAAGATAGATAGATAGATAGATAGATAGATAGATAGATAGATAGAAACACAGACAGATGGATAGGTAGGTAAGTAGGTAGGTTGGTGGTAGATAAGTGGTTAGGTAGGAAGGTGGATGGATGGATGGATGGATGGATATTAGAAGTATAGTATCTGAAAAAGATACTGATTCATTCCTTTGCGTAACCTCTTGGCTAAAAGACTTAAGAGAAAGAAAGGCACAAAAGTTGGTTGCAAATGTGTATTTCTGGAACAAGGGAAGAAAATTATTCCATCCATTTGCAAGACATTTAAAAGTAATAAACAAAGCTGCAAACCCATTATGACAAAATGGTTTCTTCTAGGATTTGGGAATTAGGAAACACAAAAAGAATGCTAAGAAACAGTCCTCAAGTCATTTCACGAATGCTACAATAATTCAGTCCAAAACAAGAACTCCGGTGAAGAATTCAAAGATCAGCAGGCAATGAAGAGCAGAGAAGAAATAAATACAAGCTGAGAGTACAGATGTGTCAAGAACAGGCAATCAGAATGCAACCCAGAAGAAGCAGGCTAAGGTTTCCTATGAACAAAAGGTTTCATAGGCCTCTCTTTAGGGATCCAGCTACTGTAGGGTTTAGAGATGAATTGAAGCACACTACCAATAAAATACCCACCAGTCCATTTTTGTAGAAGATAATCCCACCAAGATGCCTTATGAAAAACAGAGTTGTTGGAAGAGGTCAACTAAGTGAACGTTAGCTAACTTGCTTTCATAGGAGAAAACCACCAACTACACAGTGCTTGGTTGCATGGTTTATTGGTATTATTTGTGTCAAACTATGTCATCTGGGTTATAATGCAGCTTAATCCTGTGTGCCCTGGTGCCTTTTCAAATGATGAAAAGCTGACAGTTTTGTACAGCTTTATATAATTACTCAAATGATGTGAAGTTGATGCTTAGGCAAATAACCTAAATGAATGCAAAAGAAATGAATTACATAAATGAGAATTTGATCGTTAAATTTTAACAAACAGCCCTTTGCCCCCAAGATCAAAAGGCCAGGATTAAACCAAGGTGTTGCTTTAATATTCCAGGTTGAAGCTTCCCTGATGGGAGGAAATAAGCCATATTTATGCTACTTTAGAAAGACATCATAGAAATTTAACAATGTTTTAAAATGCAAAGAAAACATCATTTAATAAAAAGGGAATATTGAGAGATAAAGAAACACTGGAACTGTCAGAGAAAGAACTACATTTTTCAGTGGATTATCAATCCCAGAACTGCCTCTGATTAGGATTTGGATTGGGAGGAAACTACCTGAGAATTGTAGTGGTGTGGTCTACAATGGGAACCTGGGAAAACATCACAGAAGAAGTGAGTAATGTTCTTGAATGCTTCTTATAAAGCTGCTTGGAGGCAGTTATCAACAGTTATGTTTGAGTCAAGATAATATTTATTAGTGTACACATGAATTGGAGTAAGATGGAACTGGGAGAGGGAATCGAAGTAGGTAGGTAACTAATTTGCAATTGGGAAAGCTTCATTCTATTAGTTCTGTGGGCACGGCTAGGTGGGCGTGGTCATCTGACTGGGTGGGTGTTTCTTCTTCTTCTTCTTCTTCTTCTTCTTCTTCTTCTTCTTCTTCTTCTTCTTCTTCTTCTTCTTCTTCCTTCCTCCTCCTCCTTCCTGCACTCTGTTTTTTTGCCTCCTGGGCCTCAGGGAAGCCTCCTGGGAAAAGCAGTAAGATAGCGAGGGGGATTCCAGCACAGTTGATCATCAGAACAGCTGATCGTTGGGAGAAAAAGAAAAAAATAATACCAGTTTGGCTGAACGGTAACATTTTTTACTCCCGGTTCACTTGAACTAGGCCAAACCAGTAGAATACCACCACTGATAAGATGGTGTCATAGAAGATACATCTATGACAGAATCCTTCTTCCATTGAAAGCAAAAGTCCATAAACTCAAAAATTTAGGCAATGTCACTTAAAAACGATTTCACTGGGTCAGGCCTTTCCATAGTCTTACAGAACAAAAACAATTAACCAAAAGGCACTGCTTTCCTAAAAAGTATGCCTAAAGAGCAGTATCTTGTAAGAAAGTATGGAATTCCATCCATCTCCTTGCGAACCAATCACTTCATGATTCTTTCATTCTATGAAACTCTGTGGCTATGCTATTTGTGAACATAAAGCAGCTTAGGGAGACCAGGAGGGCACAAAATTCTTTGTCCTCTATGCAATGTTTATGATACAGGATCAGGATCATCTACAATCCTAAGAAAGGACAATAAAATGTGATTGTATTTCTAAAAAGCACTAAATCATTTCTAAATAGGGGAAGGGTTATGGTTGTTGAAATGATTTTAACGTGAGATATTTCTCCTGCACGTAATGGCCTAAATGTTCACCTTCTGAGACATGTATGTATGAATGTGTGTATGTATATATGTATACACACACACACACACACAAACTACTGAATTGTACCAAGTTCTTACCTAAAAATTCAAAATGCCCACAATTAATCACATGATAATGCCATAATTCATATTGGACCAGGAGACTAGATACATTTCTAAGATAGAGGCATAAGGCTGGATGTGAGTAATGTGCCCAATGATAGAGAATTTTGGAGCTTAAGCAGGTATCGGATGGAACTGAAAGAATTCTTTAAAAGTTACAAATTCCAGATAACTACTTTAAATCAGACTGATTGTTCAGATGGAACTGTCAAATTGAACATCTCCAAATTGTTTAGCAGCTCAGAACACAACTCCTAGGGTTTTATTTATTTATTTATTTTGAGAAGCCAAATACATTTCAGGACCAAGCCAAACTTTGGGTATTTCGAAGGAGAGCCGACTCATGTACAACTACTAAAAGGGTGTATGATGACTCACAGAGGCCACGGGGGCGTGGTTGGGTGGGCACAGCCATTTGATTGCAGCCAGGTGGGCGTGGTTGGGTCAACATGGCCAGGTCAGCGTGGAGAACTAGGCCATACATCCAGTTGGCTGTGTGGAGCAGGCCACGCCCACTCAGCAACCCCAATTCATCTGGGCCAAGTGGGGTTCACCTAGTTCTGACCTAGCCAGGCTGACTCAGCCATGCCCACCTGTCTGTAATCAGATGTCCACACCCAGCTAGCCATAGCCACCTGGCCCTGTGAGTCTTCACATTCCACCATTGAAAGGATAAAAGTTGAAGCTGTATCGAAGGTTACTTATATTTAACGAAGCACTGCAGACTTGCTGTGTGGCCTCCTGGAATCAGTGGCCAGCAGATATTTAGTGATCTTCCTCTCATTAGTGACCTTCCTCTAATAGCACAGAACACTGTGCTATTTAAGAAAAAAACCTCAGTCTGTTTTGGGATGATTTTATGGCACTCCATTTTAATAATGGTTTAACTGCTGCTGCTATTTTAATGCTGCTTAGTGCTGTGGTTTGCTGTTTTATAGCTTGTGCTCTTCTACTGTTCTTTAATCAAAAGCTTTCTAAATAGCTCTGGAAAAGTAAGCATCCTAAAATGGAGAACACCATTCATTTAATGCTAGGATTTGCCCGACTTGTTCAAAATCAGGTTCTAAACATGGGCAAGGGCCAAGGGGAAGAGGGGTGAGTCTTAGAAGCATCTGAAAGGATGAGGGTACCCAATTTCCCTTTATAAAAGTAAAGGTTCCCCTTGCACATACATGCTAGTCATATCCTGCTCTAGGGAGTGGTGCTCATCTCTGTCAGAAAGCCAAAGAACCAGTGCTGTCCGAAAACGTCTCCATGGTTATGTGGCCAGCATGACTAAACACTGAAGGCGCACAGAACATGGTTACCTTCCCTCCAAAGTGGTCCTAATTTTTCTATTTGCATTTTTACATGCTTTTAAACTGCTAGGTTGGCAGAAGCTGGGACAAGTAACGGGAGCTCACTCTGTTACACGGCACTAGGGATTGGAACTGCCAAACTTCCGATCTTTCTAATCGACAAGCTCAGCATCCCTTTATAACTCACCAGAATAAAGGCTCTGTTTCTGAATGCTGTGGAAGAGATGCTGGTAAGGTATGTTTTAGGCAGGGGTTGGGTTTTTTTTGGCATTTTTTTTCTTAAAAAATGTTGTATTTCTTCCATGGTGGGAATCTAGTTATTTTTTCCCCCAAGAAACTGGGAATGGATACCTGTCATAATGGACATCAATCAAAGATGTAACTAAACTGAAACATTTCTTATTTCCCCAACAATTTATGTTCAGCTTGATTTATGAACTGGTTTAATTCATTGGGGGGGTGGGGGTGCGCTGAGCCTAATTATCAGCATTTGTAGCCTGCTTTGGTTTTATAGATCAAATAAAAGCACAGAGGCTTACAGCAATGGGAGATTCTGTGTGCATGGCATGTGATGCACAGTGTTGATGCTATGAAATATGTCTCCTTCTTTGACACTCCTGTAATAGTGATGCTCTTCAGTTTCCTTGTATCCATGGGGTTTATGGTCCATAAAGTTTAATAACAAATTTAACAGCTGAACAGTGAACACGCCGTGCTAAGAGGTGGTTTGTCATATATAAAAACAGGACCTGGGGAGCAGCACAGACCAGCCTGTTTTCATCCTTGTTCATATAAAAATAGCATGAGAAAAGGTCACACTTAAGACCAGTGAACAATTTCAAAGTATTAAACAAGCAGAGAGCAGAGACACCTTTGTTTTAAACCACTGGATCTTTGACCAGGCATGGTGGGGAAGGACAAAATTTTAGCTAGTAGTGCTGGCAGAAGGCAGAGGCCACTGTAGATTCTGAGCAGAGAAACTAGTATTTTAGGAAGGGGAGGAAAGGAAAATTTGGGTTCTTATCTCAAAGTTTCGGCCATTTTCCCACCCTGTCTGGTTGGCTGATTTTTATTTTGTTTTGTTTATTTAGAGTTTGGAAAAATCATTATTTCTGTGAACTGGAATGCCTCCTTACACCTGTATGGAATGTCTGCTTATACCTGTGTCTGAGCTTTCTGTATATGCAGCTTCATTTAACATGACAAACTTATAACTACAGAGTAATTTTAGAGGCATTTCTAAATAAAAAAGCATTGGAAATAAAGGGTGGAATTATTGCAGAGGAAGATTTTGGCCAGCTGACCAACCGAAGTTATAAGTCACTAGTGACTGAGAAATTAAAGGAAAAACTATGGAAGGTTTTACAATAAAAATGAAAAGCTTGTACAGGAGATGAGCATAGTCAGAGAAGAACCTAAAAAGACCATAATGTCAGTGTTCCAACTAACAAACTCAACTAACAAACTCCTACTAGTTGGATAATTTTGGATGGTTGTGAACATATGAAGCTAGGATAAGACTAAATATATACTGTTCTGTCTTTGGCCTTGAAGACCTTCCAATATTAATATGATTTTTCCTTGTCTTCTGAATCAAAAAACAACCATTATCATATTATTCCCAAGGAAGTCCAAGTTCAGTTTAAATTATAATGTACTCCTGAATTTATGAATCTGAAGATAAAGGTTGGACACATGTAGGGTTACCAGATATCTGAACAGACAAAGGAGGTCATGGACAATTGGAAAGGAGGACAAATTGGAACTGGGGGATAAGAAAGAAGACGTTTAATTTTCATGGCACCTGTAACAAAACTTACAGCAGAAAAGCAGCAGAAAAAAAAAACTGTAAGTATATGTAATTACCTTTTCCAACTTCAGAAAGACTGTAGCATTTTCACAACAAACTTATTATAAAGAACATACTCTCGTGATCATCTAGAATCAATGAAGAAGTTTTTGCAAATTTCACCGTAAAAAGATATGATGAGTCCTGTGATGTTCAGTGATCATAGTTTTGAAGGAGGTGGACTGAAGCTGATTGCTGAAATAAGGAAATGTAAAAGATATAAATGTAAGCTGTCAAGTCTGTCAGTGGGGGAGGAAAAGAAACAGGTAATTAATGTGCAAGGTCACAGTACCCGAAAGTTTGAATGACAACTGTTGTGAAAACAGTCCAGAAACAATAGCAAAATAAGATACTCAAAAGGCTGGACAATATTTTATGTTAAGCCTATGCTTGCTGGATGGAGGACATGTGAACAAAACTGGAAAAGAAACAGAGGTGTCTTCCTGTGACTGCATATCTGGTAACCCTAGACAGACGTGGTTTGCTGAAATAACTGAAAGGGTCATCTTACATAAGAGAAAAGTAAAGTCCTACACTTAGGCAAGAAAAACCAAAACTACACATATAGATTGGGTGAAACCAGGGTCAAGAGAAGTAACTGTGAGAGGGATCTTGGAGTCTAAGTGGACAAGCAGCTAAATATGAGCGAGCAGTGTGCAGCAGCAGCAGCAGCCAAAAAAGCTAATGCAACCCTAAGTTATATTAACAGAGGGATACAATCAAGATCAAGGGAGGTACTAATATCACTCTATAAAAGCCTTAGTAAGGCCACACCTAGAGTACTGCATCCAGTTTTGTTCATCACATGATAAAAAAGATATTTGAGATGCTAGAAAAAGTACAGAGAAGACCAACCAGGATGATTAGGGGACTGGAGACTATGGCATATGATGAATGGTTACAGGAACTGGGCATGGCTAGTCCAGTGAAGAGAAGGACCAGGGGAGACATGATAGTGGTCTTCCAATATTTGAGGGGCTGCCACAGAGAGTAGTGGGGGGTCAAGCTATTTTCCAAGGCACCTGAAGGCCAGACAAGGAATAATGGATGGAAACTGAACAAGGATATTTAGTGACCTTTGGACATTTTAAAACTTTTCTTGCCCCATTTGTTAAGTGAGTCGCTGCAGTTGTTAAATTAGTAACACAGTTGTTAAGTGAATCTTAGCTTCCCCATTGAGTCTGCTTGTCAGAAAGTGATCACATGACCCTGGGACACTGCAACTGTCATAAATGTGAGTCAGCTGTCAAGCATCCAAATGTAAATCACAAGACCAATGGGATGCCGAAATGGCCATAAAAGTGGAAAATGATCATAAGTCACTTTTTTCAGTGCTGTGGTAACTTTAAACGGTCACTAAGTGAGCTGTTGTAAGTCAAGGACTGTGTGATGATCGGGGACATGGCACAACACAGTCAGATAATCAATAAGAGTCCCTTGAATAGCTCCAACTTTGCCCCCAATCTCCAGGTTATCTTCTGGCTGGAGAAAAACTCCCCCAGGAACAGCCTTTAACTGCAAGAATCAAGTCCAAACAAAACATGGTCAACAAAAACTGTAACTTTAAGTCCAATGAAGCCAAACTGAGGTAATTAGTTTGGCAGGGCAGGAGCAAGAATTCCAGACATAAAGGCATGGCAGAACTCACACTGTTGGGAGAAGCCAGGAATAAAGATAAGCAACAACAACACAAGATAAGGTCACATTTGCTCCCAGCAGTTGCTGCAGTCAAAATTTAATTCCCAGGTGTGGCCTTTCCTCCCCTGTAAGCCACACAATTCATGTTGTTCTCTTTTCCATTCCTCCCTGCCTGCCCTAAATTGAAGAGGGGGTGGATCTGGATCTTCCTCTGATCTCCCTCTCCCTTGTTCTATCTCTCCTCTGCTCTGCCCAGCCGGACTTTGCCCTTCCCCAGTCTCCTCCACAGCCAATGGAGTCACACTCTCCCTCCCCTCCCTATCAGCTGTTTGTCTTCTACATTGGATTCAGAGTCTGACAGGGGCATGACAGACTGCCTGCCATTTTGTAAGTCAGGAGAAAGAAACCTGACAGTGTAAAGGTTAAGTAGTAGGAGTGTAAGTTACACATTCCAAAATTAGATGGTGTTCATTTTCTAGAACATTCGAGAAGCAAGAGTAGTTCCAGAAAGTATGATCTTTGACCTTTCTAAAGGGAGAAAAAGAGACAGTTTTTACACTCTTGCTGAAAAAAAGAAATACTGTACAAATGTCATCCTTTTCTATTGTTAATAAAAGCCGACAAATCTCTCATGTGAATACTGTTAAATATGTCAGTTCCAACTATTCCTCTCTCAAAATGCCCTCAAAAAAGATCAACTAAGTGGAGAAATATAAAAGAAATAAAATGCACAACCACAAAACTGGCTAGGGATTATAGGAAAAATACAACAGATTAAAAGATTTATTTTCTAATCCCCTCCTTGTAAATAAACATAAAGATTATAAAAAAGACTGGCTTGCTTTAACATTTCCCCACTAGCAGTTTTTCAATGAATTCAACACATCACGTAATATTGGAGTAAATCTGTCTAAAAATGTTTTACAATTAAGTGCAAGATACTTCCACATGAACCAGTAAATTGAAACTTCTTCTCAGAGGAGCGACATAAAAGTCATTTTTATGGTTTTATTGTAATTTTAATAGGCAATTTCACAGGTAAACAGAAGTGTTTGAGCTCCATTCAATACTATGCAGCAGATTATGCTGCATTTCTAATGGCATCAACGCGCACATCTACATGAGATGAAGAGGAATTACAAATGGGTCATTCTGTAATATAAATGGCAGTGTTTTATGAATGCATAACCACCCAACTGACAAAGAAATGGAAGATTTATAGAACAGGAGGGTATTAATCTAGCATCTTGGGAAGTGTGAAGAAGGAAAGAGGGAAATTGTTTAGCCTTCAGGCATTTAGACAGCAGTTTGACCTGGTTCATCTGGTTTTAGGCGTTCTGAGAATATTTTCCAACTGATGATCTTCAACCTGCATTTTGAAGAACTAGTTCAGCTACAGGGACAGGACCCTAATTAGGTTAAGAGTTGGGATGCCTAAATGTAAAACCAACAGTCTCAAGTACAGACCTCTGCCATCTGCTGCTATGTTGGCTAGTACCAGAAACATATACCAATAATGAGTTATTTTTTGGTCAACTACGAAGACAAAAAGGTAGTTTAAAGCTTGATCTAGACACAGGAAAGGGAGCAGGAAGAGGAGGAACAGGAAGGGGAAGGAGGGAGGGAAGAAAGGAGAGAGGAGGAAGAGAAAAATAGACTATGTGTTAAATTAGCTTATAATTTCAGTTAGAGTCATACTCTGTTGCCCAGGGTTCCTAATACGTATCTCTAATTTAAAACATGATAGCAATTCTTAGTTGTTGTTTTTTTTAATGATTTTATATATTCCATACTTCACAGGTAATTAGACATATTCCAAAACTATAATCTCCATGGCATTTTAGACTTCTAGTTTACTGTTTGGATTTTAATTTTATGCTTCTTTTCTTTTCTTTTTCATTGTTTTCTATTTGTATTTTTTAAAAAGTGTAATCTCTCCCTCTCTTAATGCCTGGGAGTGGAAATGAGTTGAGTATGGGCCTGATTCCTGAGCATAAATTAGTGTTTTTCAAACATGACAACTTTAAGATGCCTGGTCTTTAACTCCCAGAATCCCCCCACTCAACATAACATTGTCAAGTTTGAAAAACACCGATGTAAATGATTCTACCAAATCACTTCAATGTTCCCAGGGACTCCCAGCCACTGAAGCAAAGTTGAATAGCATCCCGCTTCCAATTACCATTATGCCATCATACCTACAGGGAAGAGATTGAAGAGAGAAAGAATGGGAGAACAAACTTAAAGCAATCAAGACACAGAAGGTAAGTCTGTCAGCAAGAAATTACACAGGAAGAAATATTTCAAATAATCCCAAAAGAGTTGAACCTCAAGTGTAGAGTTCTAAAATTATAAAAGAAAAATAATAATGCTATAAAATGCTGGAATCACCAGTGGATAATACTTTGTCTTTTACTTGGTAGACTTGTTTGCAGTATTATATTTTCTCTTTGTCTTTTGCATCTAGAAGTCAACTTTATTGTATCAAGAAAACCCCAAATCAATTTAAATTACAGGCATATTTACTTACGTTGCAACAAGGAAGAATTGTTGCATAATACCCACACATGGAGTATACTGTGCATGGAACGACGTTTCAAAAACAATTCTTCCTTAAATCACAGCTATTTAGAGATATCATTTACATATAAACTTATTTTGATGATACTGCATGCCATGTGGCCGGATCTCATTAGAAAACTAAATACCATTTAGAAGACAGGGAAGAAGTATCTGCAAAAAAAAATCAAGCTGTGTTTTGTGTTAGAATAGAAAATGTTTGTGTTATTCTGGGAATACAGTTGGTAAAGAAAATAAGAAAGAACAGTTTTTATTGTAATAGGGTTCATGACTGCTTAAATCCTATTCCAACAATTTAACCATGGTAGCGGAATTGGACCTCAGAGCATTTAAGTAGGACGGAGATGATGAAAAGAAAGAAATGTACAGGCTTGAATAAAATTCATATTCATTTCCTCTGCATGAGAATTTTGCCAAGTTTTTGGAGTTATTCCAAAATAGACAATAGTGTTTTTCAAGCTAAGCACGCCTCACTGGAACAGATCCTGATATTGGGAAAGTGCCTCCCGTCCCTGTCCTATTGTCCCCATTTAATTGTACATATTTTCTGTATTCTTACTCATGTTTATACTTATACCTATTATTTTGTAAGCGATTGACAAATAAAATAAATAAATAAATAAATAAATAAAAGGAGAAGGTGACAGCAGAGGATTTGACGGTCAGATAGTGTCATTGGCATAATGAAAGTGAATTGGAGCACAATCTGGGAGACAGTGGAGGATGGGGTGGGGACTGGGGTGCTGTGGTCCATGAGTCGAACACAAATTAGCGACAACAAAAATCTAACCAGTCACATGACATTTTGAAATAACTCAACTTCTGGCTCTTCAATGGTTTTTCAGCTCTTGCAGTTTCCTTTCCTGAATGCTGTTGTAAGTCTTTCCATTGCAAGAGACTTTATGGTTCATATGGGAGAGGTAAAGTTGCTTGCTCTTTGTCTTTGAGGTTATGAATAAGACTCATTCATTCATTCATTCATTCATTCATTCATTCATTCATTCATTCATTCATTCATGAATGATGCTTTCTAAAATGCTAGTTATAGAATGTCATGTTTTTTAGTTCGATCAACCATGAACAGATAACCCAAATGTCACACAAGTATAAAAAAGCTACTGATGAAAAATAGGAAAAACAGAAGTCAAAAAATAATCCATGAAAATTCATCAAAACTATGCATCCAACATTTGTTAGTTGTTCATGATATTTAGTTTTGTTATATAAATACAGAGCCATCTATACAGTAGATTGTTACGGTTAGTGTCATAAGAGTTGAAAGTTGCACACTTTAGAAAATAGAATAGAATAACAGAGTGGGATAGGACCTTGGAAGTCTTCTAGTCCAACCCCCTGCCTAGGCAGGAAACCCTACACCAGTTTAGGTAAATGGTTGTCCAATCTCTTCTTAAAAACTTCCAGTGTTGGAGCATTTACAACTTCTGGAGGCAAGTCATTCCAATGATTAATTGTTCTAACTGTCAGGAAATTTCTCCTAAGTTCTAAAAAGAAAAATAAGTTAATTGTTGTAAACATTAAAAAAAGAAAAAAATATCTTTTGAGCAATGGACAAGATTCAATTGGCACTTGAAATGTATACTGATCCTATTTGTAATTTAAAAAAAATAAATCTTTCTACAATGTATTTTCCAATATTCTTCATTTTCTCATCTTGGAAAATGAAATGAAATGAAATCAACTGCACATTGAACAAACATGGCTTGGATCCCATCTGAAGCTTGAACGTGTTTGTTTATTGTGGTCACAGCTCCCTGGACCCCAGGATACATTTGGGTCAAATTCAATGTAACTTCTTTCTCAAGTCACAGGAGTTTGAAAAGGAAACCACGCTAATAAAAGTTACTCCTAACTGATCTCAAAATGCAACAGCAGACTTATACTTTGGAATGTGATGGAAATTGATTTTCCACAAATATGTGGCTTCCTGCCAACTAAAACAAATTATCCAATTCAATTATTTAGGTTGGCAAGGCATTGGTAATTAATATTACCTTCTGAAGATAAAATGTCTGAAATTTTTACAGTAGACTTTCTGGCAAATAACCTATCTATTACATGTTAGTAATTGTTGAGGATAAGCAATCAGGAACCAGAATTGTTCAAATGAGTTTATTCCATGATAGCTCTCTACAAGAATCTGAACTACTAAGAGTCAAGGCAAATCGATGCTAGAATCATAAACTAGAGATATGTCCATGCTTTGTTTCCACTATTCACCCGTACACAGGTCTGTCCTCTTATTCAGTTGTCACAGCTGCAGCCCATAAAAAGGATCAAGGCCCTCTCCTCCCGAGTAGACCATGTTTCCCCCTTATCCCCTCCTCCCTGAGTGCCCTAGGATGAAGAAGCGATGGGCCTGGGTCCTCCTCCGACTGCTCAGCCAGCCTCCTTCACAACCTCCACTCCTCTCCCTCGGAGTCAGTCTCCACCAGGAACATGACAGCTGAACTTAGATCTCTTGTGGGCACAAAGGGACTCAAAAGTGATGATGTGCTTGGATCCTTCCCTTGGGCTCAGCCTGTCATCTCCTACAATAGTATATATTACAGTCATAACTACATCATGACTGTGAGGGATGTGTGTATGTTTGATTTTAAACTCAAAAATTTGAAAGACCATCACAAATGTGGGACTTAAATTCTTCCCCATTGCTATGTTACTCCCCCCCACCTTTTTCTGCCATGCTATTCTACAATAAGCCAGACCGGAAAGTCTCCTAATTCTATCTCTCGTTTGTAAGAAAATTTAAAACTTTTTAACTAGGAAGCAAAGAAAGCATGTTTTTTTTTAAAGAAAGGCATCTATTATTAAATTTAAAAAAATCTTTTACAAATTGATTGTAAACAAGTGAGTATATTGTATCACTTTTAAAAGATTAAAAATTGCTATCCAGCTCTAAATAGAATGTAAATCTCAGGAACGAGGTTGAAAAAGTATAAATAAATAAGATTGTGATCTATGATTATAAACTACCATAAATTCTATCCCATACTAGTAGAAGTCTCTTTTGATTTAAAACAAAGCAAAGCAAATTATGAATTTGAAATATTATATCAACTTCTGGATGTGGTACAAATCCATATATGATTTTGCAATATTAGAAGTGGATTCCAAATTGAGTTAAATAAATTCTGTGTTGGGTTTTCTTTAATTTATCTGCTCTGTCTAAGTTCCACTTTCTGGGCCTAAGAGAGAAAAATGGAAATGCAGACTTATCTGATGAATGCTTACTCAAAATAAATGACCAGCACACAGAACTGCAAACTAAAAGGATTAATCTGATAGAAAAACGGTGACAGCTTTTGCTTTTGCTCTAATATGACATTCAAGTGGAGTTTGACCCAAGAGACCGCAAATTCTATATTTTTTTCTGTCCTCATTCTGTCATTTTTAATATTTTTAATAAATACTTTTAAAGTGTTAACTAATTTTGAAGGAGAATGTGGCATTCCTGGTCATTATTTCCTGTGAAAATTCAGAGAAAGTTGAGTAAAAATAATTTAAAACAATATAGAGTATAAATAATTTAAATAAGTGGAGACGACAAATGCTAAGGAGTGATCAGCTTCTGTTATGTAGAAAACATTTACACACATTTCTGCAAACTTACAGCTCCTGACTTGTCTGAAAAAATCTCAGTTATATATTTTGCTTTCTGATTTATAGGGATTATTATGGAACTTCTTGAAAACATCAATTAACTTTTGTTTTTTAGGCAATGACACATTTAGTACAATGAATAATGACAAATTGCAAAGGCTATTAAATCCTTAGTGATTTTTTTTAAATTTTTCTCCCACCTCTTACATACTTACTTTATTTATTTTAGAACTGAAAAAGAATAAATTGAACCATCAACAGTAAAGGAAGAAGGGGCCAAGAAAAGTGCTTTGGAAAAGATATTCAAATGATGCAATGTGTCCCTACGAAGATAAGGATTGTGCAAACCCATGGTATTTGTTGTCATGCTCTGTGCAAGTGAAAGTTGGACTGAAGAAATGGAATAGGAAGAGTATTGACACCTTTGAACTTTGGTGTTGGAGACTATCAACTCCGGAGATAACCAAGAAAACAAACCGCCGGCTCATCAAACAAATCAACCCAAAGAACTGAAGAAGCTTCTTGGATGAGAAGTGAAACATTTTCAAAGAAAAAAAATCCAAGTCCAGTTGCCTTTTGAAAAAGCACCTTTGGGACAACCATGATCTGGATGATTGAGAATCCCCATAGACAAATCAACCCGAAGGCACAAAAGACCTGGCTGAGATTATTCTATTTCAGACACGTTGTGTGAAGAACCCAGCTTTCTGGAAAAGGCTCTAATGTTGGGAAAGGCGGAAGGAGAAAGAATAAAAGGTTGATGAGCAGTAAGGTGGACAGATTAACTCACAATGGTGATGTGTACATCATTGGAAGACCTGAAAGAAAGATTAGATATACATTTTCATGAAGAGAGTCTATATGGTCTCTAGGAGTTGAAAATTATTTTCTTTTTCTTTCTTTCTTTCTTTCTTTCTTTCTTTCTTTCTTTCTTTCTTTCTTTCTTTCTTTCTTTCTCTTTCTTTCTTTCTTTCCTTCTTTCTTCTATCTATCTATCTATCTATCTATCTATCTATCTATCTATCTATCTATCTATCTATCTATCTATCTATCTATCTGATTTAGCTAAGTTCTGGTGATTACAACTGAGATTTTCATCTACTATCTCACAAATGAAGAAAATAAAATAAAATGCCATCATGACTGCTGCATACAAATGCCTCCAACTGGAGTGATTTCAGTGTAGTTTCATTTGTTCTACATGAAAAATGACATTTATCAAACATGCACTTTGATGGAGAATATATTTATGGAATAAATAAAATACTAACTAGCAAGGAAATCCATTCTGATTATGCTACTTGATGTTCCAGTACATGTTACAAGTAATCAGAAATCCTCAAAGGAAACTTCCACTTTTTTTTTTAAATATTGTAAAGTAAAAGTGTTAAATATGCCATCCCAACCCTAGCATGGATGTTGAGGATTTACATAGATGCTTGTACAGGTAAACAACCGGAACAGGTCAGAAGGAAACAAAGACCTGCACTGCGTGAGACCAAAGTCAGAGGAAGCTTGACTCTCATACTCAGCTGATGCATCATTTTGGGCCACAGATGTTCTCACTTGGGAAAGACCCTTCTAACTGAAAGTGCTTGCAGAAGCAGTCCTGGAAACAGAAGTCACAGGCAGTGGTTTGCTGTCTTGTCTTTCCGGTGGGAAACTCCAGCACAGTCATTTGCATCATACTTTGGACTGCATACCTGTCCAAACCAAGCATGCCTTCTTTCTTCTTTCAGAAAAGCCAGACCTGTCACCTAGGGTTGTGTGCCTGAACTGCATTCAGAGTTGTTTTAGTAGGAAGGATACGGAACAGGTTGTGCCACTGTCTTCTTTTGCAACGTTCATCCTTCTGTCTTCTTCTGCATTCATCCACTCCATTCAACATTCATCCAATGTCTTCTTTTGCAAAGAGTCATGGCAATATCCCTTACCTTTCCTAGCAGGGACTCCTCCAACTATAAACCAGATTTTGTTTTTGTTGAACTTAAGAAAAAAACCTACTGAAACTTTTTGAAAAATTATATCCATCTAACCATAAAAAAGTGTGTGTGTGTGTGTGTGTGTGTGTGTGTGTAAGGCAGAACTAAAATTCTCAATTTCCCAGGTTCTAGCCTAACCACTATACTAAATTGTCTCTTCCGTGGAAATTACTTTGTTAATTAACAAGTTAAAACCACCCCTCTCCTAGGAAAATGAAATATTTTATGATATACTAAAAAGGCAGAATATTTCCTGTAAAAGAATAGTAGAACCTCAGAGAGGCAGAAACTCACCCCCCCCCCTTTGCAAATGGGCCATTACTCTGGCCTGGGACAGTCTGTTTTACATAACAAAGATCTACTCCAGGTAGAGCCATAATAGGAATTGCCCAAAGCCCTTTCATTACATCATCATCCAGCAAGGCCAACCAAGCCTGGGACTCAGGACAGCCTGCAGAGTTGCCCCTGCATGGCCTCATGGGAGTCTGACAACCAATCAGAATACAAGCTCCAATTCAAATCCCAACAGAGGGCATCAAACCCAGAGGACTCTCAGCATCTTGTCCCTTTTTTTCTGCCCAGGAACCTATCCTGTTCATCAATAAACTATCTTTCCAAGCAGTCACCATGTTTCCAGTGTCTTTCTTCCCCATTTGGAACTGAACCCAGAAGGATATTTCTTCCCACAAAGCAAAGCTGTTTGATTAAGAAACCAAAAATAAAAATAATCAGGGACTTCGGATAATTTTATAAGAAGAAAAATACACATCCTAAAGCAAACAATTCTGAACACCTCGTAAGAGAGTAAATATGCTTCTGGCATTGGAATCTGGTTTTGCTACATTGCTTTTAACTCTTACAAGCAGTCAAGAGTCAGACATGAAATGATGGCTATACTATAAAAATTCAAACCATACAGAAAATGCACTGTTCTGATTTCATTGCATAGATTGTGGAATCTAATTTCCCAAACTGCTGGATCTGTCATCATTTCCATTGAAGGTGCTAGTGTGCTCCAGTGTTTCTAATAATCTTTTCCTAACAGTAAGGATTATTAGCAAGTTTACCAGAAACGCAACACATTTATGTGCGAGATTGCACCACGGTAATCCTGTATATGAAGAAAAAGAAATGATTCCTCAAGCAGATCCCAGATTGCTCACATCGTTTGAAGCAAGACCTTCATTAAAGAATAACAATGGCACTTTGGTGCCTGAGGATGGTTGAGATAAAAACGTATTGTTGTCATTATTCAAGCATGATGGGTGTGATATAAATAAGCATTAACACATAAAATAAGTTTGGTTTCATATTTGCTGCCATAAAAGCATGAAAGAATTTCTAACTGCTGCCTTACTTTAAAATAAGAATGAGGCTTCGAACAGAAGCTGACTTTCCATATTGCAAATCTTAATTTTGCCAACCCAAAGAGGGAGTATAAGCTTAAAGGCCTGAATTTAACAAACTTAATTATCAAGGCTTAATTAGTGCCAAGGGTAAAGCTTCATGGAACACCTGCAGACTTAATTTATGTCCTGACAGAGAGGAACAAGTGTTAATGGGCTGTATTTATGTTAATACCTGAACCTTAGAAAACCAGTGGGATAACTCAGTCTTATGTTGCAAGTTACAGGACAAACTTAAAAGTTAATTTAAAAACCACTCCTTAGAGTTCTTTCTTTGTTTTCTTCCTGAGAGAAGATGAGTAGAAATCTCATTTGCAAATAAGTAGCACTAAAGTAAGTGCTGTTGTTTGATCAGTTCAACAATTAATGCCTTCTTTATCTTCTAGGGTGAAACAAAACAAAAATGAAGTTGTATTTGCTCCCCATCCACAGATTTGTCATCTGTAGCCCCCACAGCTACAGGTCAGGCTTCCCAGCTACCCAATTCTAATAATTCACCTCTGGAATAATAGGATATGAAGGCACGTTTGAGATCTTCTAGCCTCGGGCTGCAAACTTGCAGCCCATGGGCCAGATATGTCATGCACTGGCCATGCCCATGCCCGATTTAGCGAAGGGGGAAAAAGTCAAGATATATCATGTGATGCCTCCGTGACACTACGAGTTTGACATTCCTGTTCTAGCCCAATCTCCTGCTCAAGCAGTTGACTTTACAATCTCTTTTTGAAAACCTCCAGTAATGAAAGACCCACAACTTCTGGAGCCATTCTATTGATTAACTGTTCTCACTGTCAGGAAATTTCTCCCTAGTTCTAGGTCAAATCTCTCTTTAATGATATTCTACCCATTACTTCTGATCCTGGTACTTCTTGTCCTGCTCGCAGGTGCTTTGTAGAATAAAGTGACAGCCCCTCAAGTAATAGAAAACCTCTGTCTTGTCACCCCTCTTTATTAGACTAAAAATATCTAGTTCATTCAATATTTCATCATATGGTTTAGCCTTCAGACTTATCATGGCTGCTTTTCTCTGCATCTTTCTTGGGTCACAACTTTTTTTTTTTTTTTTTAATGTGGTGATNTTTTTTTTTTTTTTTGTAATGTGGTGATCAGAACTGGACACAGCATCCCAAGTGTAGTTTCACTAACACAGTATTATTAGAAATTAGTATTACTGAGTAATTGTCTAAAGTTTAAACAATATTTTATTACACAAGTTGTATGTCTTCTGAACACCACTAGGGTTATGATTAAGCCAATGAAATATCTCAGTCTTTTCATATTTAAGATGGCAAAACTGAAACAAAACTTCTACATTTTTTTAAACCCCCTTCTACAGCTTCCCATAAACTAAGTCTAGTCTTGACTGATGGGAAGGGTATGGTTAGGCCACAACTGCTGATGAGTGTAGAATTTCACCGATAAAGAGTTTCATTTTGTTTGGAAACCAACATTTCAGAACAATTTGTGCCATGTGTGAAATGGCATACAAGTTAACAAAATGGAAACAAGTCGCATTCATTAGATGAATTCTGAGAATTATGATATAAATTCCAGAGATGTTTAGTCATCGACTTTTCATCAACACAGATGGTGTGAAATGCTTAAAAATAGTATGTTTCGATACAAATACAAACAACTTTCATGATTCATGTGATTCGTACTTTTGACTTAAAATATTAATGCATAAGTATTTTAATCCTTCTATGGTATTTTCTGGTTGTCAAAATAGTTTCTCCACAATAAAAAATCAACTATCCAGATATGACTGGTTTTGAAACCTGCTAACTGGTCTATTGCATTTGAAGAGAAAAATGAAGAATATTCGGTATAATCAAGGAAACCAAATGATATATAAAGCCGGAAGTGACAAGTTATAAATAGATATAAGTATCTTCAAAAATATACTTTCATTAATTCCTTAGTAAGAATGTATTCACTCTTTGTAATATAGAGTCATCCTTACTGGAAACCTTTTTGCTACTCTCCTGGAAATCCTTTAGTGATTTGGTTCAGCAGTTTCCTTTACTTTATGTTCATAATTCTTATAGGAAGAATGGACAAAGAAAAAGGGGGATTTATGTGGCTTTCATTCTTATTTTTTTTCACTGTTTCTATATTCTTCAACTGTATTCTTACCTTAATTTCTAGCTGAGAAAGAATTCCTGCAGGTTAAACTCATCCATGATTCTTAAACTACAAGAACTAAGGAAGGGATATTATAAAATACATAAGCAATAAGAATTAAATGTAAAAATAAAATGTGTGTGTGTAACAATCTTCACGTTAATATTTCTCAGCAATTTTCTTCTATGAAACATTTTTGGAGGGGAATCAAATGCACACTGTGAATTATGCAAGTTTCATATTCACGTATAATCTCACGTATAATCAAGATCACACTAACAGATTTCTGGCAAGAGACTTATTGGTTAAATTTACTACTTTTTTTACATTTTTGGAAGCTCGAAAGCCGAGACAGAAGGAACATGAAAGTTTTTTGAAGTCCACTGGGTTTTCAAACAAGAGTAACACTTGGGTCCATTAGCAGCTGCAGATTCTGACTGAATAGTTAAGAATTGCATCCAGACACTCAGCCAAATCAAGGGAGAGAACAAATGTACCCAAGGGTGGGCTTCAAAAAGGTCAGTAATAGGTTCTCTTCCTGGTTACTGGGTGTGTGTGGCCATGGTGTATGTGGCCATGGTGGGCGCGACCTAGTAGGCCTCCTGCACCACAGCATTTTCCCCTTCTCCAGGCTCCCGAGGGAGGGCAAAAACTGGGAGAGTGAAAATTGCCTATCCTGGGTTCCGGAAGCCCTCTGGAGGCTGGAAACGGGCCCATTTCCAGACTTCTGAAACTTCCGGGAGGCCCATTTCCACCCCCTTCCCCGAGCCTTTGTGCAGGCCCTGCACTACCTCACATCCAAAAGGGGCCGCATGGAGACTCCTGGGAGGGATGGGAGAGGAGGGGAAGGGTGGGAGGGGGAGGGCCCGCCCAGAGGTGGGATTGGGTAGTTCTCTGAACCAACCATAACATTAGCAACGGGTCCTTCCGAACCCGGGCGAATCCGTAGCAGCCCATCCCTGAATGTACCCATTCTCTCTTTTCTTTCTGCACAAGCTCAAATGGAGAGTAGCTCCTGATCACAGTTTGTAGCAAAACACAGTTGTCTGCTCCAGCTGAAAATGAGAAACTGTAGTTTGTTACGCACTGAAAATTGGCTGCTGCAAATTCTTTCATTATTCATGGAGGAGGAAAGAGATAAGGAATTCATTAGTTTGATATGCTTGTGAATCTTCCAAAGGTTCTTTTCTTTTTTCTTTTCAAATGGTTGAATGAGCAGAATTAAAATAGGTGGCTGTGTCTACATGTGATTATTACAGTATTATTATTATTATTATTCCTCAATTTACAACAGTTTATTTAATGACCACTCAAATTTATAACAGTACTGAAAAAAGTGACTTATGATTGTTTTTCACACAACCATTGCATAATCCAAAATCAGGCACTTGACAACTGACTTATATTTATGACCGCTGTAAGTTTCTGAGGGTCATATGATCACCTTTAGTGAACTTCTGGCATGTAATGTCAATGGGGATGCCTGATTTACTTAACAACCACGCACTAAGTTAACGACTGCAGCAATTCACTTAACAACGGTGGCAAGAAAGGCTGTATAATGGGGCAAAACTATCATAAGTGGTGATAGTTTATTAAGATTATTAAGTGCAAATAGAAATGCATACTATTTCCACAGCAAGAAAATAGTAAAGCAGAAAGGGTTAAGTTGCTTGCTTTATTCAAAGAGGAGAAGATATTTAATTAAGTTTTTTTATTTGGATATCACTTCTGGATTTTGTGCTCATGATGAAACCAAATTGAAACTTTTGACTTTGTGATTAGATAGATTTGTTGTTATAGAAATGACTAGTTATATACTAATGTGTGAAAGCAAAAAGTTGATTCTGTGATGTTGTTATCTTGTACTGTGCTAAAAAGAGTCGGAAGTCAACAATTTTTTTCTTTCTTCCCTTGTACCTCATATTTCCTTTCCCCCTCTCTTTCCTTCCTATTTTTATGTATTTTATACACTTATAAAACAACAAAAGTCATGAGTAAAATGGGGGCCAAGCTCACTTAACAAATGTCCCACTTAGCAATGGAGCTTTGGGGCCTTTATTGTGGTTGTAAGTCAAGGACTACCTGTATTATCTATGAATCAGTGTTGATCCTTGATAAATGCCTGCAACTTTGGGGGGGGGGCAAGATTTTGGAAGTGGTTTGCATTGCCTCCTTCTCACAGCTGCGAGTGAATTAGCTCAAGGTCACTCTGCTGGCTAAAATGGGCTTATAAATCACAACCTCTCAGTTTGTACTCTTGACACCTTAACCATTAGAGCAAAGTATCCAACCTTGGCCACTTTAAGAGTTCTAGGACTTCAACTCCCAGAATTCCCCAGCCATGGGGAATCCTCAGCTCTTAAAGCTACCAGATTGGAAATCCCAGCTCTAGACCAAACTGGCTGTCACATGTATTATGCATGTATTATATATAATACCTGATGCCACCAGACTTGAAATTCTAGACCTAGACAACCTAGAACTACACACGGAAACCAGACTAGATTCATATCATGTATTTTAATATATAACGTTACAGGATGGACAGTTACTTATAAAGTCGATCACCATAACAATATAGAGCAAACAATAGAAACAAACTCAAGGTTAACCGTACCAAACTTGATTGCAGGAAATACGACTTCAGCAACAGAGTGGTCAATATCTGGAACACTTTACCTGACTGTGGTTTCTTCCCCAAACCCGCAAAACTTGAACCTTAGACTGTCTACTATTGACGTCACCCCTTTCCTAAGAGGTCTGTAGGGGGCGTGCATAAGCGCACCAACATGCCTACCACCCTTCTTTCTTTTCTTACATGTATCCATGCTTATACTTATATCTGTTATCTTATAATTACTTGACAAAACAAAATAAATAAATAAATAAATATTGTAGCTTATCTTTGGTTTACTTCTCCAAATTATGTTGTGTGTACTCAGCCAACTTATTATACTAAAACATAAAAGCAAATCTCAGTTAGTGTCTTGTCTGAATCTGTGAATTTAACATGGATTAATTTGACTCATCTTCTAAAGATACTTTTAGGATTTGTGAACCAGGGCTGGGGTTTCGATTATAGGAATTATAACAAGTGTGTGCACTTACACACACACACACACACACAAAGAAACACATCCAGATATTGGCTTCTGAGATTAGTTTACTTAAACCAAAATGCCAATACATGCCTGACTAATCGTCTCAAGCAAGGCAACCCCTTTGCTCTAAAATAGTTATTGCTGTTTTATAACAGGATTTTATAACGCTTGAGAAACTAGTGGGCAGCTTGTTAACCATAACAGCTGAATCATAAAATGCACTGGAGGATTTCTGAAACTGATTTATCTTATCTATTAGATCAGTATGACTGGCCTTTACATCTAAATATATCTTCTTTAAGCCATATATTATTATTCAATGCACTACCTCAGAGATCAAGCCAGATCGGGTACATGTTTTATTTGGAAGTAACTATATTGCACTGGGGGATTACACTGGCTTGAAGTGAAAACTCCTTCCAGGAATTGCTTGCCAGAGCAGATCTGCCAATTTTTTTTAGTTAATACTTCAATTGCAGTTGGACACCATGAGAATATGCCACTCAGAATATATCGTATACATAGCTCCTTGACCAAGTATAGAGATGTATTTGCTTCATTTAGTTATGGCTATGACGAGAAAGAATAAACAATAAACCATATCTCCTAGAATAAGGAAGTCGGTTTCAGAGTGTGTCTCATTGATTTCGGCCAAATCACAAAACTGCATCTCACTTATTTTGGCCATGTCTTATAAGAGAATTCATTGGAGAAAGCAGAGTTGCATTAAAAGGCAACCAGAACCTGGTAGCTGGACAGCATCAAAGCTGAAACCAGCCAGAACACAGAACAACTCAAGGAATGAGTGCAAGACTGGAAGAGATGGAAAGACTTAGTCCCTGGAATTGCCCAAAGTTGGACAGGACTGAGTGGATAACCTTCCCTTCCTCCTCCTCTTCCCCCTCCCCCTCCACAGATTCCTGATAATATGCCTGATTTTTGAAATCTGGGCCTTAGACCAGACTGAATATGGGATGCTGCCTTTGTTTCTTGAAACTGGTTGTTTGTTTGGACTATTTATGGACTTTTGATTCTGGGATTCAATCAGAACATTGCCACTGGTTGGTTTTCTATGAATTAAATTGAATTTTACAACTCTCTGAACAATTGTAAAGTTTGCATTCCTGCAGTTACTGATCCAATCAGTTTACATTCTTCACGGATCTGAGCCAAGCTGCAAAATCATGATTCTTGTTTCTCAATGGAAATCTATGACCAGAACATGTACTGGTATCTTCCTTTTCTATCATAATAATGGCCTCCAGGCCGTTTCACCTACAAAATGACCAGCAAATTGGTCATAGTGGGTCATTAACCACTGAATCCATTGAACCTTATAGCCTACGCCAAGAAAGCCATTAACCACTCTGAAGACTTCTGTTAGATGACCTTGGTAAGATCACATTTGGAACTTAGTGGAATAACATATATTTTGCCTCCTGAAGTTTCCAGTTTCAATTGATAACATCCCCAAGTGGAACTGAAAAACTGTCCGGTATACTATAAATGTGCTGTGTTAAAATATGTATTAGACAGACAGTAGTGTATTTGATGGCATCTTCCTGATTTTCTTTGCAGTGAGATCACAAATGGTCCTAATCTGTATCTATGTTTGTTTATGTTCTGAGAATGTTTCATCATTCTTAGCACCTTAGAATACTAAGGCGACAACATGGCTAACTGTACGATGGTTTAACTCACATCTAAGCAAAGATGAGTGTTAGCATGGGCTGAACTAGTATGGATCTTCTAAAGGCTTCAATCAAAACAAACAACTGAATATATTCACTTCCTTTGCACTTCCTTGCCTGAAACTCAACCTTGATCTGTCCCTGATAAATATATCCTGTCTGCTGTCTTGAGGAGGAATTAGTATTGCTCCCGGGTCAGGTATCAGTTTCCAGCTGTTGATGAAGAACTAGAGGTCACCACCTCTCTGAGAGAGGACATAGCTGGGTAGCATGATAATATATTGTTTTTTTTTCCCCATAGTCCAAGAAAGTAGGAGTAACTGTTTTTACTGTAACAAAAACTAAATGCATGTCTGAATTTCAAGATTATGATTTGTCTGGCAATGTAACTAAGCAACATTTGGCCAACCTATCCAATTCAATGCAAATTGATGCTTACCCTCTGACTTGGTGTGCTTGTAGCTGAGATTTCTTCCAGGCTTTGTGGATGTCTCTTGAACACCCAAATTGTGCACTGGGAAGCTAGCACTAATTTAGGACCTCTTTTTCTTGATTACCATTTAAAAGAAGTCTGTAGCAACCAAATCTGGGGAAAAATCTGGCTACAGACAACACTGTATAGAATCAGTAAGAGACTATCTGTTCACTAATCTGTTTCCTTTAGCTTTCTTTTAATTTACAATATTTAGGAACCACCCCCAAACTACAATTACAACCACAAAATACTCAACTCTCGTTGAGTGGCCAACAATAACTCCAATAACAGTCACTGATAATGATAATAGACTACTTATAAAGATCTTTGAGACATAACCAGGGTACAAAGGCATTACTGTTTTAACTTGGTTATGGAAAGCACAGCCTTCCCTTCACATTATGCCAATTTCCTCACTGTGAACCTCAACACATTCATGAAACAGGTTGGAACAAATTTCTCTTTCTCCACACATCCAATATGGTCTGCTACATTTAATAACCAGTTCTTTTGTGGGATTCAGAGGACACCCATGAAATCTAAGGCAATCCTAATGTGCATTTTCACAACCATCTAAAAATTCCTGCCTCAGGGATCCTCACTATTTTAAAGGGATGAACCAAGTTATGTTGTGAACAATAGATACACAGAAATGCTGTTAATAAACTTTCGTGTGTTCCCCAGGTCAAATTCTTCAACTGAGATGTGGAACCTTCCTGAAGTAAATTTCATTTTGACATAAGTAAGGAGCACAGCTCTCCAAAATGCATCTACAAGCACTGGATTTTAAGCTGAGATCCATCAGATCTTTGACATGTGTCTCCTGTTTGAAATTGATGAGTTTCTGTGTCAACACCCTCCATTAGCCATCTTTCATGCTCTGGAGGCCCTTCTTGGCCAATTTAACAAAGAGGGATGTTCTACAAAAGAGACAAGTTATCTGTTAATGACAGGCAATGGTTCAATATTTTATGCCACCTTAAAAAAGTTTTCAGTAACTGAAGGTGTTCTCACATTAATTCTTTGCATCAATTATTGACAGGGAATTTAATTTAAAGGAAAGTAGTCAGTAACCTAGGGGTACTCTTTTAAATAATTTATAATTGCTGCATAGGTGTAATCATATTGCTATTGATTAAGATCCACTCGCCTCTATCCGCCCAGCGTTCCTTATGCTAATTAATTTAAGTGATATCACCCTTTTAACACTGTATTTCTTGGTAAGAGGAACTCATTATAAAAATAATTTAATAAAGGCCATCTTTTACAAGTTCATTTGATTAATACCTTGTGTGTCCATGGAGGGAAAGGGAGAGGGGACGAGGAAAATGTGAGTAAGAACATTAAACTAGAAACCGAAAGCACATATAGACATTACAGCACTAACGGATTACTGCAGGGAGAGATTCAGACCACTTGTGAAGATCATGGATACATTGGTGGTGCATAAATGCACACCCCAAACAGCCTCCCAAAGCCTATATGTTCTTCTGTTGAAATATTTTCTATATGTGACTTCCTTCCCTTGTACCACCATCATTTAGAACATTAATTATGTTTATGCCTCCAGGCTGGATACAAAAGCCAAGAAAAGCAGAAGGAATTTTAATTCTAAAGACATCTATGTACAAGACATTTAAGGGCTGTAATAAAAGTATCCACAGAACACTATGGAGAACACTAAAAGTATCTACTACGGAGGTGGTAATATTATACCCAAGCAACTATCAAAAGTAATTGCAACAGATGGTAAAACAATTTTGCACACCCAAACCACATAAAAATCCACACAAACCACACTGCAACAATTAACTGGACAGGGCAGGATAAGGAATTGCAGACTTCAAAGGGCCAATGAAACACATACAGTTGGGAAGACGGAATCCAGATAAGCCCTGACAAACAAAGATAACTCACAGTTTGCTTCCAGCAATTTTGTTGTGCACAGCTTGCCTTTTTAAACACTGTTTTCCCAGCTGCAGCTAATTAAGGGAATCAGGGCCCTTTCCTCCCCCGTAAGCCACACAACTGTTGCTCTCTTCTACATTCATCCCTGCGTGCCCTAGAATGAAGAGGGTGTGGGCCTGGATCTTCCTCTGAATTCCCTCTCCCTTGCTCTACCTCTCTCCTGCTCTGCCCAGCCAGACTGTGTCTTTCCCCAGTTTCTTCCACAGCCACCGGAGCCACATTCCCACTCCCTGTCAGCTGCTCGGCCTCCCCCTCGGAATCAGATTCCAACAGGGACATGATACTCTGTCACTCTAAATATCATCATGAATATCTAAGCTAAAATGTTCAGCTTTTAAGGAAGGTAATAAACACTACTGATTATAATTAAACCCAATATTATTGGATATATCACCACTATACAGGATAAACTTTTCTGGGCTTTAAGACTGATTACTGATGCCCTTCTGTTGTCCTTCAGTGTATACTAAGTTTCTAATTGCAGAGATCAAATCCTTTTTTTCCGCTGGTTAATGACCATAATAAAGATGATGATGACAAATCTTTTCTGTATTGGTGCCAAGTTTATGGAAATTTCTACCAGCACCATTTTGCACTGTCTAATTTGTAGATGTCTCCCGAGACTAGTTTTTCTCAATCTGGCTTAAAATTACTCTATTTATCTAAAAGATTATCCACTTTCCCTCAAATAATATCTAAACACAGACAATAATTCTATGAAACATTAAGTATTTCAACTCTGTCCGCATAAGGTTGTTAACCCATCCTGCACGAGTGACAAATATTTTATTTATGTATGCAGATACATATACACATAAACTTACAATATGTTTGTGTGTGTGTATCTGTTAAGTAATAACTATGTTGTTATAAGTTTAACTACCCTGTATATCACTCATTTGGCTGTATTGTTAATAAATTGGACAGCACTCCTCATGAATTGTGGTTTTTATGGTTTTAATAGTTTTCGGTTATTATTTTTCATGTATCTTAATGATTATTGTTGTATGATTTTTGTATCATATACAAGTCATCTCTTTGAAATACCCTTCCTGGGTTGACACCCTACCCAGTAGGGTAGACCATGACTGTCTACTGAAAGTCACCATCTAGTGGAGAAGGTGTGATGGCACAGGTTTATTTCTGGGATCTCCTGTTTTGTGGAACAAAACAAAAGTAATTTCCTACTGTTCTGGTGCACAGTTAAGTCATGGTTTTCTTCTGAAAGCTTCTGGTTTGAGCAATGTGCGGTATCAGAAAATTGGTTGATGTTATATTACATTTACTTTTATTAGTGATTCGACTGTTGTACCTATTGCTTTATCATATAATTCATTAACTGGGCATCGTTTTAAGAGTGTGTCAAACTGAAGCAGTCTTTCAAGGTAGAACACTTTTCAGCAACCACAGCTGCAATCATTTATTGAGTCTTCAACAAAGTCTCTATTCATCTCAGCTAACCCAAGATGCATAATGTAAAATCAGATTGCTCACTGGAAGCCTTGAGAAGAAAGCCAGTGCTTAACTATTTTGGACCCATTAGGTGACGCCAAGGAATCACTGGAGAAGATACTGGGATTTGCAGAGACCAAAGGCAGTAGAGCTGCCTGGGAAAGGCAAGGGAAACCATCAAAACCATAAAAAAGCGAAAGTTAGAATATTTTGGACATGTGATGCGGAAAAATATGGCATACTTCATTTATTCCTCCAAGGAAAGATGGAAGGCCAGTGAAGTCCAGGTACAAGAAGAACATCATGGCTTCAAAATCTAAGGGACTGGTTTGGACAAAACTCAATAGCACTTTTTTGCATGGCTGTTGATAAAATCAGGATCGCCAATATGATCACCAATGTTTGATGCCGGGCATGGCACAACAACAAGAAGAAAGGCAGTAGAAAAAGAGGCTCAGAGAAGCAAGATGAATAAACACAACACCATGACACCAGCATAACTTCACAAGATCTGAGAGAAAAAGCTATTGTTAGTCAGTTCTGGAAAAAAAATGTGACCATTGGGTTATGATCAGCTGGAATTGACTGAATAACAACAACTAAGAATGCCCTCCTCTTTGTTTACAGATGAATTATTAGGAGAAATTCATGCTTGGTAAATTAAACATGATTTTAATATACTGCAATGAATTTGCTGGCATTAAACATTAGCATGTGGAGGCAGTGAGGTCCAAATTTCAGGGAAGCCCCATGTGTGGTGATGCCATCACAAACATGCTACAACATTCTTGTATCTCAATGAGTGTGTAGTTCCCAGCATGTGTGTGATGGCCAGTATGGGAGTACTGGTCATGATACTTCTGCAAGAAGGATGAAAGTGAAGCACCTATCCAGAGCAAGGAAAAACCATCCTTACTGTGATGCCAAAGGTCTTGGGGAAAGGTGTCAAACCAGTTTAGAAATGCAAACTCTTTATGAAGCAGCTGTGCATGAATATGGCCCATGCTTGACAATTCTCTGACAAAAAGCATAAAGACAGACCTGTGGGGTGTTCAGGCAGAAAGGGATAATTTGATACATGTAGTCAACACATGGCTAAGCAGGATGCCTTGCCTCCAACCACGTTTATCTCTACCATCTATAACCAGTCAATTAACTTCTTGTACTTTGCTGAGGAAACCCTGACAGAACAATTAGACAGCTGTGCTGTGACTTTTCATGTCAAGACTAATAAAAGTAATGATCAACTTTCTTGATCGTTTACTTTTAAAATGGAATGACATTCTCTTGGAAACAGCATGAAGACAGAGGTAGAGCACAGTAAAATGTTATTTTGAACAGTGCTCTTCTGGCATCTGCATATTTAAGAGGAGAAACACTCCCTCCCTCCCTCCCTTCCTTCCTCAATCTCCTTCCATCCTTCCTTCCTCAATCTCTTTCCTTCCTTCCTCAATCTCCTTCCTTCCTTCTTTTTCCAATCTCCTTCCTTCCTTCCTTCCTTCCTTCTTTTTCCAATCTCCAAGGAAGGAAGGAAGGAAGGAAGGAAGGAAGGAAGGAAGGAAGGAAGGAAGGAAGGAAGGAAGGAAGGATCCCTTGTAAATGGCACTGACACCACAACCAGAAAGTTCATTTTGTAAGAATGATTCATTAAGAAATAAAATATTCATGGCTGACAGCTTGAAGGATCACCATACAGTTTTATTCTAATGCACCTGTCCTCTTTGTCAAGTCCAATATGGGATGTCATACTGCCAAAGTTTTATTTAGAAATTGTTTGTCAGAGTGAGCTTTCTAATGTGAATGAAAAATTCATCTCCTCATTAAGATGATTTTACATGAAATGTCTAGGATTTTCAATGAACACCGGGACATGAACCAATTACTGTTAAACACTTAAAGAGAGCGTGCCTTTGCCCACTCAGCAAAACCCTTGCTGAAGAAGAAAAAAAAATATAAAACCTCTATCACGGGAAAAAGAAATAAAGAAAAAAGAAAAAAGGAAATTTAGTTTTGGAGTAAGAGAATAAGGTAAGCCCCATTTTAAATTCTTTCAAGAGTCATGCCCATGTTAATTTGGGATAAAATCTGACATATTCAAGTTATACTTGGATAATGACATGAAGTTAATAAAATAAATGTGGGCTGAAAAAAGGAATCTAAAAATAAATATTTATGGTAAGTGTGTGTATCTAGTTGCAGGTGTGTGTGTTCTAGTTGCTAGGGCACTACGCCAGAAAGCAGGAGACTGTGAGTTCAAGTTCTCCCTTAGCCATGAAAAGTCAGCTGGGTGACCTTGGGCCAATCACCAGGAGACAGTAAATTCTAGTTCTGCCTTAGGCATGAAAGCCAGCTGGGTGATTTTGGGCCAATTACTCTCCATCAGCGCAATTAATACAAATTAATAAATGACTTTTGTGAGTACCTACATACCATTCATATTTGTTTCAAGATGGTTCTGGCAGTTTTTATATTTCTGCCAAGCAACTGCAGATTTTTTAAAAAACATCTAGCACAATTAATGTTGAGAATGACTGTTTCAATAATATTCTATGTATTCAGTGATTTATTTAGTTGCATAATTTTGCAGAATTTGTTCCAGTTCCTTATCTACTGGAGAATAAAAAAAGAATGAACATCTCTGAGTTTTTCTATGATGTTTTATTTTATTTTTAGTTCCTGAGTCTCTTTGTGATTTACATTAAAAAAAAACAACTATCCATAGTTATTTGTAAAGCCGCTCTGGGTTAAGAATTGATGATGATTTGATGTGGACTTGTTTAAACAAACAATAACTAGAAATCATTTATGCTAAACTTTATGCTAAACTTAACGTGGGAAAATGGAAACAAAAGTTTAGAAGCCTTTGTAGTCAACCCAGAAAAATAGGGAAAAGAGAATACAATTTCCAATCTACAAATGAGGAAGAACATATGTCATATTTCAACAAGAATTCTTTTTTTTCTTTTGAAGATTGGCGGCATATAAATGTTAGTAAATACATTATTTGACATTTGATACATAAACCAAATAGTTATTAGTCTAGATTTTATTTATTTTATTTTGGTTATAATTTAGTCCAGCAGTCCCTATAACTTGGTGGACCAGCAGAAGGGAGAGGGGAATCAGCACACCTGTGAGTGTGACAGGCTAGTGCACATGCTCATGCATGCACACCATGAAAGTTGTGAAAGTTGATCCACACATACACATATATGCTCCGCTCCTCCGCTCGTATGGCCTGGTTCCAAATGGGCCATGGTTTAGTCCTTCAACCAGAATGTGTACAGGAATTAATGTATTCTTAGAGTATACAAATTGTCTGTAAGGGATGCGATGGCTCAGGGCTAAGACGCTGAGCTTGTCAATCAGAAAGGTCGGAGGTTCGGCAGTTGAAATCCCTAGCACTGCATAATGGAGTGACCTCCCGTTACTTGTCTCAGCTTCTGCCAACCTAGCAGTCCGAAAGCATGTAAAAATGCAAGTAGAAAAATAGGGACCCCTTGGGTGGGAAGGTAACAGCGTTCCGTGTGCCTTTGGCATTTAGCCATTTCGGCCACATGACCATGGAGACGTCTTCGGACAGCACTAGCTCTTCCGGCTCTTCGACAGCCAGAAATGACTAGCATGTATGTGAGAGGGAAACCTTTACTTTTACCTTTACCTTTAATGTCTGTATATTAGTGGGAAAAGTACAAGAGGCAGGCTTTATCTACTCTTTGCAAATAAAACATTTGATATGATGAAGATACATGGAAATATATTTCAAAACAGATGTTCTCTTTTAACTTGCAAAATGATGTGGAAATGGGATAGAGCCACCTGAAATCTAGGGGAAAAAATCAGGAACACAGAAATGTACAAACTTGACACAGTCTGCCCTTATCGAAGGTTCCCTGTTGTGTATTTTTGTCATATTAAACTACGGTTCAGTGCCATAGTCAAATACAATATTTCCTTGAAAGATTAATCACACCACAAATGTAATTTAACGTTTCATATGTCTAATGAACATGGGGTGGGCAAATGACGGATTTCCTCCTTTCAGGATTTTTGCTAAATGTGCTGTATAACAAAAAACATCACTACTATAGTTTCCATTATTTTGACCATAATTAGTTTCTCTGGGAAAACCATGAGAAATGGTTAACCTTGTTTTTACATTCACATTTTTGCTGCATGGATTGTGGTTACTGTTTAGCAAAAGGCTAAAAGAAAGAAGTATTTAGCAAAAGGCTAAAAGAAAGAAATATTTAGCAAAATGCATTTTATTTCTAAAAGAGCGTATTTTCTTACAAATCAATATTAATTTATCTGATTACTATTGCCGCTTAGAGCAAAAAGTCTATTTGCACTGAGCTGCCGGGAAAGATTTTTATCCAGACCAAAAAGTTACTCAAATATTTATAAGGTTGGATAACTTAGTAAATAAAATACTGATGGCAAGATTTGGAAAAAACCTTTGGAAAAAAAAAAGAGAGAGAAAGAAAGCATGCAATTTCAGATGGTGTATTAGACAAATGAGCCTTTCTAACACAAATTTGTCTGCAATTAGTCTTAATACAAACAATAAGGAAAGAATTAAGGAAAAAAACCTCACAAGCATTCAAAGAAATCAAAGAAACTGAACAAGATGGCATTTATTCCTGACTGTTTGAAAGTTCAAAGTCCTATAGGTGTCCTCACAATTCAAGTATAGCCAAATAACTGGGTTGAAGTTGGTTTAGGGGTCTGGAGGCTAAATCATATGATGAATGATTCTGGATACCATGATGATGTTGAGACGGTAGGTAGCATGCAAAGAAGAGCAACAAAGATGATAAGGGAGGCTAAACCATACTAAAAGATTGAAGGAACTAGGCAAGGGTGGGCTTCAAAACTATCAGCAATAGGTTCTCTGCCCGGTTGCTGGGTGGGCGTGGCCATGGTGGGCATGGCCTACCAGAACTTCCGGGAGGCCCGTTTTTTGCCTTTCCCAGGCTCTGGAGGCTTTCCTTGAGCATGTGGGATGGTGAAAACAGCTCTCCCGGGCTCTGAAGGCCCACCGGAGGCTGGAAACGGGCCTGATTCTGGACTCCTAAAATGTCAGGGAGGTCCATTTCCCCTGCTCCCCAAATCTCCATATAGGCCCTGCACATACCTGGCATCCAAAACAGGTCATGTTGAGACTCCTGGAAGGGTGGGGTGTGCGGTTCATCGAACCAGCCATAACATTAGCAACGGGTCCACCTGAACCCGTAGCAGCCCACCTTTGGAAGTAGGTATGTCTAGTCTAACTAACAGGAGGGCTAGGGAGTGACATGATAACAGTCTTCCAGTATTTGGGAGTCTGTCACTTTATTCTCCAAAGTACCTGTGGGTGGGGTAAGATGTAATAAGGTGACCAACCGTCCTCCTTTAGGGAGGAGAGTCCTTCTTTTATACGTTCTGTGGAGAGAGTTTTTCACAGGAGGATGTACAGGAGGAAAAACTATAAACTTCTGATTAGACATTTAGAGGTAATTTGATAGATGCCAATCTGATCAGTTGTGTGTGATATGACATATTTATATTTGACATGACAATTCGTCAAGGCTCAGTACAGTGTGATGAGATGCAATTATGAGGTGCATGTGCTCCACACAGGAGAATTGTTTTGAGAGAGTGTGCCGCGTGCAAGTGGCTTTTTTTTTTCTTCAATTTATTTGTGTCCTCCTTTTCATTGTAAAAAAGTTGGTTACCTTAGAAGTAATGGCTGGAGGATCACTAAACAAAGATCCCTTATGAGGGAGGATGGGTGACATTTTTTTTTAAAATGAACAAAATAAAACAAGGAGAAATTTTCTGACAGTGGGAACAATTAACCAGTGGAACAGCTTGCCTCCAGAAATTGTGGGTGCTCCATCACTGCAGGTTTTCAAGAAGAGATTGGACAGTCATTTGTCCAGAATGGTGTAGGGAGGTTCAATCACTACTTAAAAACCTCCACAACTTCTGAGGCAAGCCACTTGTGAGGAAAAAATTCCTTATTTCTCCCTAATGAAAAAAGATATTGAGATAAAGACATTGAGAAGTAATGGCTCCATCACATTCAGTCTAGTTGATAAAAAAACCAGCAACCCACATATTCCCTGTTTATTTATAATATTACAAATATCTCTCTACATAAATAAATGTTATCTGATGTAAAGTGGGAATTGTGTAGGGTTTACAAGTACTAAAATACTTGTATTTCATCACTTGGAAACCTGACAATACTATGCACCGATGAACAGATAGGAATATGCAAGGTAAGTGATATGTAAATGCAAGAATGACTTAAACTGAGAAACAATTGAACAATGAATACCCAGGTACATGTTATAAATTCAGATTCATATATTTTATGGCTTTCAGTATCAAACATAAAGAACATTCCAGTGAGTTTGTGAAAAGTCATATCTCTTTTTAAGCGTAGTCTTATATATAAATGGCTCAAAGGCATTTTCTCTTAGATTTTGACTCTGCTCTCAATTAATTTACTGAGATAAAATCAAATTACAAATAACATAGAGGTTCTCTCTTAGTTGCTGCTTCTTGGATTCGAGGATGGAGAACTTTTAATAGTACAATTTCTGTCTCTTGGGAATCTCGACTGGGAATAGTGCTTTGAAAATTATTCAAAGCAAACTAAGCAAAAAGTATTAAAAATAATAAAAGAATTATTAGTAATTCTGCAGGAAGTTAAACTGTATTTATATATTAATGAACCGTTGCCTATGGGCATTTTTCAAAAAAAAACTACGAATATACAAAAATAACATCATTGGTGTAGACCCATGGATTCCATTATTTCTATCTTTTTAGCCCAGGATAACAGACCAAGAACAGGAAGTCTGAAAATAGATGCTAAAATTAAAGTGGAAGACAAAATAACACAAAATTTCAGTTATTTCAGTGATTAGTTATTAGTTTCAGTTGTTTCAGTGATCAAGTCATGACACCCTGCATCCATCAGATGTGAAAAACTCAAATTAGAATATCTGCATTAAAACGCACACAAAAAAGAGATTGTATAGAGACACCTTCTAAATTTCATCTCTGCTTTGAATTTCAACTGCAGCTCTTAATTCTGAAATAGAAGAATTGAAGCTTTAGGAATCTGTATCTCCCCCTCTCTCTTTTAATTTCAGAATTATTTTTATACATCAATGATTTGTGTGTCTGGGCCATTTTCTTCCTTGGTGAGCATTTACACTGATTGTAACCATCAAAGATAAAATCTTTCCATTACATACAGCTACTTTGATTTTTTTTTTTAAAAAAAAAGAACTACAGATCAGAGAGCTAATAAAGTGCTTTAGCCAGATCTTTAAATGTTAATGACTTTATGATTTACAATGCGCGCATTTAGTTTCCCTCTTTGATATTTTGTACATATCTGTTGTTTTTCTTATTTTGTGTAATACACCATCTTGTCTATTCCATTAGACAGAAAGACAGGATATAAATTGTACTAATCAGTTAAATAAAAGAAGCAATCTATGTGTTTCCAATTTTAGTTCAATGATCTGTGTGATGGGATGTGAGGCGAACAGCTGGACATGACAAAGAGACACATGTTTTTTGCACAAAAGAGGACATCATCAAGACTATGGTTTATCTGTGGTTAAGAAAGGTGCTGCTTTCGTGACTGCGTGGGCAAATTCGGAGAAATTTTAAACAGGGATGTTCTTTCTGTGTTGTACAGATTCAGAATCTAGTTGACAGATGTTAAGAAATTTGACAATCAATGCTGGATTAGAGAAAATTGCAGGGTGACAGGGAATAAAATGATTACATGAATTATTCTACATGCTAGAAGCAATAGTCCATGTTAGGCATCATGGAGAATAAATATTGCTCCTTTTTCTTATGATTGACTAAACCTATCAAACATGACACTGATATCACTTAACTATTTCAATTGCATCTGCTATTTTAAAGGGCTCTGCAGAACGGTTCCCAAGATCTTTTCTGTTCTGTTTAGTTGAGAGTACAGCAAACAAAGAGAAAGTGTTAAGCCCAGTCCTTTCCTACTCAGAAGACAGAAGGAAGTGAGCAAGAAGCTCTGCTCTTGCTCTATTGGACTTTTGAAAGATCTAACTGATGAAAAGTAGAAGCAGAAAAATGTTTCTATTTCTCAAGTGTGGAAGAAAGCTTCAAAGTGGATCTACACAGTGGTGGGATTCAAAAGATTTTACTACCGGTTCTGTGGGTGTGGCTTGGTGGTGTAGCGTGGCATGGGTTGGTGGGAGCGGCAGAGGAAGGATACTGTAAAATCTCCATTCCCTCCCCAACCCGCTAACCTGCTTTCCAGCTCCGTTCTCCTGTGCAGGGCAACTAAAGAAGACGCAGCCAATCAGCTGGGACTTGGGAGGCAGAGAATAGATGGGGGCGGTACCAGTCAGAGGTGGTGTTTGCTGGTTCTCTGAACTACTCAAAATTTTCACTACCGGTTCTCCAGAACTGGTCAGAACCTGCTGAAGACCACCTCTGGCTCTACACTGAGAGTAAGGAGTCTGACTACTATCCTAACAGAATTACATAGAAGGGTGATTACTATAAGAAACAGCAGGACACACATCTAAAAACATTCTTGTGAGACCATCTGTCGGCTTTTAGTTATTTCAGCTCTTAAAATAAAGGCATTCTATTGATTTTCATTGTGATTATTAACACTGCAGCTGGAATAACACATACATCTGAACAAATAAATAAGATTCCTGTTGTCTTCAGTATCATTTTTGGGGTATGTATGCATTTGGTGCCTTCAAGTGATGTTGACTCCTGGCAATGTTTGCAAGACCCTGCAGTTTTCTTGGCAACATTGTCAGAAGTGCTTTGCTATTGACTTCTCCCTACAACTGAGAGTCAACTTCACTTTGTTCCTAAAACAGGACTAGAATTCCAGGTAAGCCTGGTGCCTTAATCACTACCCCAAACTGGCCCTTTTCAATTACAGGACACTTTTCTTATACAAGTAAAACAGAGATTTTACTTTCCAGCAAAACAGACATTAGTAGCAACATCTTGGCAAAATTAGAGGAAGCTACAGATGTTTTTCTTCCTCAGTTATGTGAGCTATGTAGGAAACACATGCTTGAAATTTAAAGACATACACAAAGTATACCCAAAGGTTTACCAAATTCATTTGTGGGATGCATCCCACCCACTCCCTCCTAGGGACAATTTCCATTGGAACATAACAGGAATTGGGATACATATTATTATACTGATATTGATGGTCTGTGGCCAAAGTGTGGAGCTAGGTTCAAACCCTGATGATGGGGATTGAGCCTAAAAAGTTACATGGGACACTGAATGACATTCTTAGGTATGCAAAGATTACCATTGTTTGTTGGATCTTAGCTAATGAGAATAAAATTGTCTTACTGTTAATTTCAAAATCTCAGTAAAATTTCTTTTCTGTATATAATAAAGTTTTATTTGGGTTTTCACACATACAAAATACAAGTAAAACATCTTTTTTGAAAATAGCATGCTCCCTGGTTGAACTTCTTTATACAGACACAAAACTCAATTTCATGCTCCTTTTTGGTGTGCCAATGATCTTTACTGATTTTAGCATTTTCTTTATAGTTTTTCTTCGCTCTTTTAAATTTTCTCATTGTTATTTTGGATTATCTCATCTCGAATGTGGCGAAATCAATAGTTGTATACATTTTGTCTGTTTTTGTTTCGAATTTGCCTAATTATCTTTTCGTCATTAAACGAATTTTCTCCTGTTAGGTGTACGTGAAACTGGAGGAAATGGACGGACTTTTAGTGAGTCTTTTGAAGTGTACATCCATTCGGAAGTCTTATTTGAAACTTGCAGGATAGTAATACGCTGTTAAGTTTATGACCTTGCGAGTATAAAGTACGATGAATAGCATAACTGTCCAATTGGATGTCTGGCTTTGGTACAGGTTGCTTATAGATGACACAGCATAGTTCTTGCAAAAAAAAAAACAAAAAAGGAAAGATTTAAATAGTATTGAATTAAAGCCCTCATGTCCAGTGTCAGGTGTCTAGATTGCATAATGTAAATGAATGCAGTTAAAATCTTAAGCATCTTTAACACTACTTTTCAGATTGAGAAGTATGTCGATAGGCTGAGTCCTTGAAAAACACAGTATAATCGTCCACGAATTGAAGTTTTTCGTTATTTTCGGTCTCAAAGAATTCTGGATTGTCTTCGTGTTTGTAATAAAATCAGTGTAAACTATACCCTTGTGTTGACATTTATTTATTGGACAAGCATTCGCACTGAAAATTACCGACAGCTTATTTTGTATCCAGGACATTTAATGCATACAGTTGTTCAAGATTTTCCTAGAATATTTCTCTTTTCATCAGCCGTATAGTACTCGCATGATATAGCCGGATCTAGGATGACACTTTTCGTCCTCCCCAAATTTGGGGTGCGGTTATATCGCATAATAATTCTGATGATCTGTGCTGACTTCGTGCGATGAGATGCCAAGACTCTGCTCGCTTTCGGTCGGCAGTGGCTTCGGCGGCGATGAGAGTCTTTGGCTTCTTCGGTCGCCTGTCGCCAGGGCAGCGCTGCCTGATCTTCGTGGTGACCTGAGAGCCAAGGACTCTCAGCGGGCGCTTGCGCCAGGGCAAGGCGGCTTCGGCGCAATGAGAGCCGAAGACTCTTCATCGCCTTCGGCCGGGGCAGGTGCGGCTGTTCGGCGCGATGAGAGCCAGACTGGCTCATTCGGCGCGACAGCCGCTGTCCACGTAAGGGCGGTGAGAGTCTTGCTCTCATCGTGCGGATGAGGCTGCTGCCGCGCGAGAGGGCGATGAGGAGTGCTTGCTCTTCATTGCAAGGCGGTAACGGTTCGGGCAAGCCATGGATTTAGTTCGCGTATCAGGCGACCCCGCAAAATTTGGGGAAAGGAAAAGCAATTTCACGGCATGGTATTTGGGGGGTTGGCTTATGATGGCGAGTTTGTTGTCAAAAAAATCGCTCATGTTTGGGGCAGTTTTTTAAAGGGTCGGCTTAGTATGCGAGTAGTGATACGGTATAACTGATAGCGTATGCTTTCTGTAGCCTTTGCAGAATGCCTTTGTTCCATAAGTTTTACCCATTATCTCTAAATAGGCCGGCTGTTTCTCGTAGATTTTGTCCTTCTTTGTATAGGACCTTTATAATCTTCTTTTCCTTTTTTCTGCCGCTCTCATTCTTCTCCGGCTCCCTTTTTTACGGGCCTTTGTCTGCTAATGTCTCTCTTCTGCATTCCGCTCTTGTCTGGTTGCTTTTGATTTTAACTTATTTTTTCACTGCAATTTTTTTTTTTGTTGGGGAAGTTGTTTTCGCCAATGCTAAACTTTCCGGGCATTGATCTTTGTCCCTCTTGTCCTTTTTCCCCCATCTTATAGAGTTACTTGTTCATGGAAGATGGCTTCTTGCTTTGTCGCACTAGTCTTCTTGTTTCTGGGCAGGCAGTTTCTTTTTGTTGTTTCTCAATAATTCCAAAATCTCCATTTGCTAAAAGACTTGAAATACGAGAGGCGCAAAAGAGACCGTCTCGCGCTGTGCTTGTGCATGGCTTGCTTTGTTAGCTTTTTAAAGTTCTGCCATTGTGTCAGTGTTCTTTCTAAAAAATGGGGCATGTTTAAAGTTTTAAACAACCACCGTGAGTATGAATTTTAGTCATTCTAAAACAATAACCAAGAATCAGAACATATCAAGTAATGCAGATAGTTCTGAGTCATTATCTGTCTTAATTACTTTGTCGATGCTTCTCTTCCCTGGGTTTGTTGTAGCGTATTAATTTCAGTTAGAATGTATGTTTTGGAAATCTTGTTTGAATTTTTCTGTCAGTTCTTTTTTTTTAATTTCCAGGCAGTTTCCTCCGCTTCGCAGATTCCTGCCTTTTTATTCTTTTTTCTCGTCCTTTCCTGTTTTCAAACCAGCTTTTAATTATCCATGAAATCTTTATTATCGCTTTGACTTTTTATTTTTCATCATTTAAATGCCTTATTAGATGTCAAAGTGGTTTTTTTGCCCAATTTCTTGCTTAAGTCTCTTGAGCTGTCAAGTATAGGGAAAAGGAAAATCAAATATTTTCCCTTTTTCTCTCTCTTCGAGGCTTAAAATCTTCTTAAGAGAACAATGTTATTTTTTATTTTTATTTTTTTAATAGTTTCAGTTCAGGGTATCTTATTTGTTGGCTTTTTGCTGGTTGTGAGCCCAGTCAACTCAAATACTTGTCCTCTTATCTTCCTCTGCACATTCTTTTTCAGTTTGAGTTCTTCTTTGAGGTGGCATGTTTCGTGACCAGTGCTGCAACCAGCGCTTCAGGAAAGGGAGTATGGCCAGCTGGGGAGGAAAGATACGGCTCTTCCTCAAACCCTGCAGGCGTAGTCTCCCCCCTCTTGCAGCAGACCTCTATGGGGTGGCTTAGCGCGCTGAAACGGCAGCCAGCTCATGGCGGCTCCAATGGGCAAGCACTAGATTGAAGCCTGCACAGAGATGTAGGTTTTTGGTCTGTCAGGTCTGTCACTGAAGAAGCTCAAACTGGACTGTCTCAAAATCTCGGTAAAATTTCTTGAATACCCATCATTTAACATTGAAAGTAAGGTGTGAGGATGGGGGAGATAGATTTCAAACCAAAACAGAATGGGAGGAAAGTGATAACTAACCTTCATTGTTTAAAATCCAAAATCAGAACTGAAGGATAATTATGTTGATACTGACATTAATATCAATAGATATAGAGATAGGTAGATAGATAGATAGATAGATAGATAGATAGATAGATAGATAGATAGACAGACAGACAGACAGATAGATAGATATGTAGATAGATAGATTGTAATTCAACCTTTGTGTGTCTTGCAAACCATCTCCATCACCATGATCATTCAACTAATTTCACAGAGCCATGAAGTTCTTGGGAAACTTTAGGAGAAATTTCCCATTCCCTTTTGGAAAGTGAAAGAAATATTCTTTGATCATGGAGATATTTTGTGACCATGTTCCTTTAAACAGGTTATTAACAAGAAAAAGAAAACGCAACCGGTACAATTGCACCTTTAAAAAAATAACACAGGTAAAGATAACTTGACTTGCAACCATTCATTTAAAGTTATAGCGGCACTGAAAAAAAGTAACTTACAACCAGTCCCAGCACTTAAAGGGTCATAGCATTCCCCCATGATCACATGATCAAAATTTGGGGGATTGACAAACTGCAAATAATGATAAAAGTTGCATGGACCGGGATCATGTGGTCACTATTTGCAACCTTCCCAGGAAACTTCCAATGAGCAAAATCAATGGAAAGAAACAGATTTCTTAATAACTGCCTGATGTTCTTCACAATTGTAATGATTTGCTTAACAACCATGGCCCCCCACAAAATCATAAAATTGGTTACAACTTACTTCACAACTGCCTACTTTAAGCAGCAGAAATAGTGTTCCTTATTGTGTGTCAAAGATTGTCTGTATTTGAAGTGGGGGGGGGAATGGAACATGGCAAAGTAAATTTAGGAGAAAAAGATACTGAACTATTTAGTTTATGTTGCCTCATTCCAGACTATCAGTAACATAAAGATACATTTTGCCTATTGATTTCATGCAACTACCGCTGCCCTTGGTTTGAACATGCTGTTATATAATGTAGGAACATAATCTGGAAATATGGCGTGTGGCAAACAATTGCATCTCTTATCACCAAAGTATGTTCAGGAAGGATGCATGGATAGCTCCGTGACCCTGAACGATTAAATGCTTTTTCCTCCTTTTCAATTTCTCCTGGTACGTTAATTTTTATTGATAGCTTACAGCTATGACAAGCCTTCTTAGTTTTACTAAGTTGCAGGATGAATGAATGGCATCTGCAGAGGGTTTTGTGTGTGTGTGTGTGTGTGTATGAAGACTCCCAAACGAGATCTTTGTTAAGTTTAAGGAATTTGTTTTCATTGCTTAATTGTGATTGCTTAAATATATCATTTGAGAGGAGAGATAAGAACCAGAAAAAAGAGACACGAGAGAATTTTCTTTAAAAAAAAACACATAAAAATGGAGAAATTAAAAAAGGGAAAAATTATATTACATATGGAAGATCAACCTAGTTTTTAAGGCCATCTTTAAAGCTTGTCTACATAAAATAATGTTGATTAATCTTTGCAATTATATTGAGATGTACAAGCTCCCAAACAGGAAACAAACATATTTTGGTGCTCCAAGAAAGCAAATTGGTGTCACACAGCTATTTCAACATTGCAAAAATCAACTTTTTAACTGCTCTTTACATTCAGTAAATCTATTTTTTTCTCTAAATAAATTCCAGGGTTTTAATATATCATTCAGAAATACATTCAGGTCTTTTTAATTGATCTTTTTAGCACCATGTATTAGTTGTTAAGACAATAGGAGACATACCATACCAAAAGCCATATTATACAAGAGTTCTCCGACCTATTTTACACTTCCAGCAAGAGGTCCACTTAAAAAAATCCACTGACATAATAATATAACTAACCTACAATAATTTAAATTAAACAGATTGAAATAGTCTCATATTGAGATTATAAGTGTGATATCCTTTTAAGATGTTAGCTATTGCAAATGATAAATATTCACAGTACTGATACTGTTTAATTGTTTATTTAAAAATATTGAACTTTGAATCATCCAAAATCCCTTTAGCCCTGATTGTAATTCAAGCATGAGATAGCATCAAGGCTTCTATCTGAATGTCTGTAGAGATTCTCAATCATCCAGGTCATAGTTGTCTCTTTTTGGTTTTTTCTTTTTGTTATTTGTAATCTACATGTGATAGGATTTTGTTAATATTTTTCATCATTTGATAAGTAATTTGAATACTATCTCACTTATTCAAGGAGATATCTTAATGACCATGTTCACACAGTGTATTCAGCTTTATTAGAACCAACCAAAGTCATTTAAAAAAAATGTTTTGGCAAAAAGTGCAACTCTATTCCATTTGGCCAGTTTATAAATGTATTGTACTAACACAGCAAATGGATTAATTCAATAATTAAAAAGTGTGTTGCAGCCATTGAATCTTGAAAAGAAGGTCACCTTTGTGTATATGTAATATTTTATTGTCAAAAACAGACTGGCATTTATTATTATTATCCTTACGGCGATGCTCTGAACTAGATTAGGCAGAGGGATAATAACTGACCCAAAGTCACCCCAGTGAATTTCCTGACTGACTGGGAATTGAAACCTGAGTACTGTATCTCTTCTCCCTCCACCAACGTGAGAGTGATGCTGGATGAAAGAGAATATCATTTCAAACACCCTTCAGAATGGGATTTTGCTTATTGAGATGGATGGAAGGAAGGAAGGAAGGAAGGGAGGAAGGGAGGAGGGAAGGAAGGAGGAAAGGAAGGAAGGAGGAAAAGAAGGAAGGAGGAAAGGAAGGAAGGATTCCTTCCTCCCTCACAAGTAGCAAGTATTCAAGCAATTACTCTCTTAAACAAGTATTATTCACATTGTCCCTCCTTTAACCATGCTTCCACACCTGTATTATCTTCCAGCCTTTACCTTTACATTATCTCAACCAACATAAGAGTATAAACTTAAGATGCATGAATGACCTGAATGTAAACGATCTAGATGCTATTAATTGGGGAAATGCAACTAAGAGGCAGCTGAAATGCCAATATTTATTTGGAGTGCCAGCCAACTCTTACTCGAAACGCTAAGATAGCATAACAAGCCAACTCTGACTCTAAACGCTAAGATAGCATAACAAGGGGAAAAAAATCAAATTCTAAGTGCCTCCACTCCTGTTGCGATGCTGAGAATTTCTCTGGTTGGTCCTGAAATGGAGAATCTATAAAAATGTCCTCATCTCAGACCATATATGAATATTTTCATGCACTCCAAACAAATAGAGAGCCTACATTTGAATGCAAGTGGCCCCAAAGTGACCTTGCATTGTTACGTAGCACAATCAGCTTCAGAGAACAGGTTGACATATAGATGGTGCTGAGTCAAACCTTTTCGAAAACTAATGAGCAATTAGAAATGTTAATGAAGCTCGAGGAGGAAAAAAATACCTGTTGGAAAACATTACAAATCATCTGCTACTGAAACATGTTCTGTTTGGAAAGCAAGCACCATATTTCTTTTATTGTTGATTTAGCAAGTACACTGTCACCCAGAAAACAAGAGTGGATAACGGATACAAAAATCAACTTAGAAATGGGAATGCACGTAACTAGGATAATAATGAAAGCAGGAAAAGTCACGGTTAAGGCTGAGTAAATATGGCAGTCTAAATTGGAAAGAATTGGGCTTAAAAATGTGAAAATGAAAGAAAAATGAATTTACTATTGGATGAATATGATCCAGCATAGCTAAGAATCATTCTCAAAGCAAACAAGCAAGCAAGCAAGCAAACAAAACAGATAAAAAGAAATAGAACATGAAAAGAGATGCTTCATATTATACAGACATGGAAAAACCATACAGGCAACCTAATGTGCCATCTTTCATTGTATTATCATGTCTTCATTGGTGACTTAAAATGGAAAGATCATTTTATTCTATGCAGGAATACATTTTCTGGTCCAGGAGTTTGACTGAATTGTTCGAGGCTGGGCAGTGATTTGGCCAATCCAAAAAGCAGTTAATCTTGTGGGTTTCGGGTGAGACACATTTCAGACAGTAAATAGGACACGGCTATTGTTTCTATCTGTTTCTCTATCCTCCTGTATGCCAGCTTGCCCCCTAAACCTGTTTATCCTTTTGTCCCTACCGCTAATGCTGCCGCCACCTCACTTAAATTAAAGTGGAATATTCCCAATGGGACTACCTACTTTTAACCTGACACTTTCTTCTCCTTTCCTTCCAGCATTGGCTTTGCTTTTGCTTCTCTACTTTTTTGATCATTGGCATATAGGAGGATGAGGAAGAAGGAAGGAGGGAGGGAATGGGGTTGAGGAGAAGGAGGAGGAAGAGAAGGAGGAGAGGAAGAGGAGAATAAGAAGGATAATAAGAATAAAAGGAGAAGGAGAGGAAGAGGACGAGGAGGAGAAAGAAGGAGAAGAAGGAGAAGGAGAAGGAGAAGGAGAAGAAGAAGAAGAAGAAGAAGAAGAAGAAGAAGAAGAAGAAGAAGAAGAAGAAGAAGAAGAAGAAGGAGCAGCAGCAACTTCAAGTCCACTACTTTTGTAGTTTCCTATATTTCAATTAAATTGTACCATACCATCAGGTGGGGCTTTCTCCCTCACTGCTAATGGTACTTTTAAGCTAAAATGAGAATCCAACCCTTGAAAAAATGCTTGGGAATTGTTATCCTCATCCTTAGAGAAATTGGGAGAAATTATCATTCACTAATCTTGGATTAAAACTCTGAAAAGCTGTTTATGCTATCTGGGTCTCCCGAAGAAAATTTTCAGAAATGGAGAGAAGAAAGGAGCAAAATTCTGGTTACTGCCACAACTACTTCCTGGGTGTGAATCAGCCTGACTTCAAAATAAAAATAAAAATGATATACATAAGTGAAACTTTGTAAATTGTTACGTTGACACAGATAAATCTGAATGTCTCCAGGAACACTAGGCATTGAAAAACCAGAGCGAATGATAAAAACTGATTTTAGCATATTCCATTTTAATTAATTTTTAATACTTAAACATCTATAAATAAAAATTAGAAAAGGAAAAAAAGAAAGAAAAACACCTTCCCTTCAGCCATAACAGCCATTTCTTCCTGTTAAAAATCCCAGAGCAGCTTTTCTTTTCTTTTTGAAGGCAAATTTCTTTCTAATTAATTCGAAACTCGGTCGGGTGGAGAGAACGAGGCTCCTTATTCCTATCCCCCTTAATTTTTTGGGTAAATAGCTGGAGCATTTCTCTTTCATAGAGTACAAGTGAAGGTTTGATTTTGGGGAACACAAATTGTGCAGGGTCTCCTGCTTGGGCGGGGGTGGTGGTTTGGATGAGATGACCTCCAAGGTCCCTTCCAACTCTGTTATTCTATATATTTTTCCCCCTGAAGGCTGGCTGGGCTAATCTATTAAATACTTTCAAGTGCCTGCATGCTGGACCCTGAGCCATTCTGCAGATGTCTTCTCAAGTTATACTTGAAGCAGTGGTGGAATTCAATTTTTTTTACTATTGGTTCTGTGGGTGTGGTTTGGTGGACATGGCTTGGTGGGCGTGGCAGGGGAAGGATACTGTAAAATCCCCATTTCTTCCCCACCCCACTAACCTGCTTTCCAGCTCTGTTCTCTTGTGCAGGGCAACGAAAGAAGACCCAGCCAATCAGCTGGGACTTGGGAGGCAGAGAAGAGATGGGGTTGGCGGGGCCAGTCAGAGATGGTTTTTGCCAATTCTCTGAACTACTCAAAATTTCCGCTACCAGTTCTCCAGAAAGGGGCAGAACCTGCTAAATGCCACCTCTGATTTGAAGCCCAGAGAAGCAAGTCTTACTCCCATCCTTTGTATATCCATGCAGAGTTTAATCTTCCCACAGCTTTCTCTCTCCACAAAAAAACACAACAGAGGAGCCACCAACGATTTTAAAGCAACTTGTGTTTTGCATCTGATTTGGCCACCTAACCGTATTTTTTTCCACCGGCCACCACTGTCTAAACAGAACTGACGCAACAGCACTGGAGAAGTTCCCACGAAACACCGGGGACTTGTTTTGAAAGTAAGATCTAGCATACATCTAGCCCAAAGCTTTTACCACCAAATTTTAGGTAAGGTAACTCAAAGGATGCTATCAAAAGTGAAAGAAAAAAATTGGGGGCTGCATGAAACCCAGGGGATCTTGCCTTTATTTTCAAATTAATATTTCATTCTACATAAGATGCTGAGAATTGGACTGCAGTGGAAGATAACAAACAAACCAATAATTAATAGGTAATATTTGGGAAAGGGCTAGAATTTTAAAAAGAGAGTTCGTATTATCTTATGTTTTAATAACAAACTCATTGTTTATGTAAATGTTCCTAACAGTCAAATCATTATCTTTATCTGAATAGGAGTATCAGCCTGCTCACATTGCAGTAATACACACATATTTACAATAAGGAAAATAATTCATCTATCTCCATCTACCTGTCTGCCTGGCCAAAGCCCATAAGACACTGGTGACTAACATAATTTTGATTGGTTTTAACATGTGTAAATTGAACCAACAAGCCTGATTACTTAAGTGCATTCCCATTTGTGAAACAAATACCATTTTGGTTTCCATCTATAAAAGATAGGCATCGGAAATATATACTGTGTTTCAAACCTATGCAGGTAGTTTCCTTTTAACAACTTGTGGTTCGATTCATGTGTTTTTAATTTTTTTAAAAAAATATTTTTCCCACCCTGAAATTTCCCACTTTCTCTCCCCCCTTATCAAATCTACCTGCAACATATAATTTTAGGCAGCTAATAGTAAATTAGACATACACTCAGATTTATTATGATAAGAACATTCGGTAAGCTAATTTCAAGATGATGACTCCTATAAATTCTTATAATTTATTATTTAGCACTTTGGTTTTTAATCATTAAGTACGTGAAGACTTTGTAGGTCAAACCTGTATTAATGAAGACAGTAATCTATTTTTCAAACTCTCAACTATCACCTATCTTTCAGATTGTAAATTAACAGAAATATCTTCAAACATTTGTAAGTTGGGAGGGGAGGTAAGCGAGAAAATTTGGGAGGACCCGCAGAGCTTTTTAAGCAAATGAATCATGATACTTTTGCTCATTTAAGGTCTGGCTTTTCTGGCACTTTCAGAAGGATAAATTGCAGGTATTATGGGAAGTAAAGCAACAGAGGCCCTCATGGTGAAAGTCAGCACTGTCACTTTACAGTGAGAGGGAAAGGGGAAAATTTAAAATTATGCAAACATAACTGAGTGAAGTTTTCATTAGACTGTTGCATAAGGACAATTGGGGTCATTAAGGAGAACTTTCTCTGCCTATTCACACTTTGCCAAAGCTAAAATATTAATCAAATGAATTTTTTACATGGTACAGACAATGCATTAAAATGGGGCTTTTGCTGTTACTCATGTACGTTGCTAATGAGGAAAATGCCTGGTTTTTCTTTTTTAAAACAGGTTTAGGGACTCTGGGGAATGGCACATGCCAGACCTGGCCTCTGACCAACTGAACTTATCATTCTGATTCTTGACATGTCACTAACTACTTGGTTAGCAGATGTCACTGCTACTTGGGTTACACTAACTTTTTACTTCATACAGCACATCTGATAGTTTTCGAAATTAACTTTCTCCTGGCTTCCAATCTCTTGGGTGGTTTTGCTAGGGCCTACTTCACAGCTTTCCACATTCGAAGCAGAAGTGGGATTTGCAGTTTAAAAGGTCCAACAGATTTCTCCAGGACTGTAGCTCTTAAAAGATTTGGCTCTTTACATTCTTAAAAATGATTAAGGACTCCAAAGAGCTTTGGTTTACATGGATTGCATCTATCAATATTTGTTGCTGTCATGTCTGACTATCTGTGATCCCATGGATCATACCACACCACACACACACTGTCTTTCACTGCCTCCTGGACTTTGCCCAAATTCATGATCACTGAACCGAAGACACTATTTAACCATCCCATCTCCTGTTGTCCCCTTCTCCTTTTGCCTTCTATCTTTCTCAGTATCCGGATATTTTCGAAGGAGTTCTCCCTTCCCACGGGGTGGACAAAGTATTTGAGTGTAAGTCCCTCCAAAAGACATTCAGGGTTGATCTCCTTTTAGATTGACTGATTGGATCTCTTTGCAGTCCAAGGGACTCTCAAGATTGTCTTCTCCAACACCACAATTTGAAAACATCAATTCTTCAGCGCTCAAGCTTCCTTTTGGTCCAACTCTCAAAGCATGACTAAATGCTGAAGGTGCATGGAACACTGTTCCCTTCCCACCAAAGTTGTCCCTATTTTTCTGTTTGCATTTTTACATGCTTTTGAATTGCTAGATTGGCAGAAGCTGGAACAAGTAATAGGAGCTCACTCAATTACGCGGCACTAGGGATTCGAATTGCCAAACTGCCGACCTTTTCTGATCGACAATCTCAGCGTCTTAGCCACTGAGTCACCACATCCCTTCAAGTGTCAGAGGATATTACAAAGTTTTGGTTCTTGCCTATCTAATGTTGGGGCTTGAAAATCAGAATAGCTCTGATTTTGCTCCTATATTGTGACTGTGTTGCTCTCAGCCTCATGCTGTAGGATGAACGGCTGACATCATAGCTGGCTACAGCATGGTGAATCTGCTGAACAGTTTACGAAAAAGTTATGTTTTAATTGTGGGATATGAATTGCCCTGAAAATTATGAGACCACCATGATTTATAGCTTTGTCAAAGAAAAAAGAAAAAGGAAAGCAGAAAAAAAAATACTATTGAGTTTCTGCATGAGGTTTTGCCATTTTCACTTTTACATACCTATCACTCCCCATTGTTTCTCCTCTCTGATTGATGGTGGGCCTTCCTCATGCTCCCATTATGAGTTTTATAATTATCACTGGTAATAGAGAAGCTTCTTCAGTCTCCTATTCAGGGAGATTGCCCGAATTATTCATTGCAGACCTTTGGTATATGGGAGTACAAAAAAACAAGAATTTATTTCCCGTCTCAGGCACATGCTAGATAAGAGGATGTATTTATTTCCCCATGTTCCAAAAAGAATTCAGACTGGAAAAATAAATATCACTTAGGCTGTCAACTTCTACAACTTTATAGTTACGGAGGTAGAGTGCTTTTACCAAGCCCAGGAAACCCCAAAACCTCGCTTCTGAGAAGGAGATGACCAAGTGAAGAGGGGAAGAAATGCAGCATGAGTATATCCTTACTCAGCTAAATCCTCCCATGGTTCTTAGAATAGAGTAGAATTTAAAGGAACCTTGGAGGCCTTCTAGTCCAACCCCATGTTCAAACAAGAGAGCCTATAACAGCTGTGGTGGCACAGTGGTTAGAATTCAGAATTGCAGGCTACTTCTGCGAACTTCTGGCTGCAGTTTGGCAGTTCAGCAGTTCAATTCTCACTGGCTCTAGGTTGACTTAGCCTTCCATCCTTCTGAAATTAGTAAAATGAGGACCCAGATTGTTGTAGGCTGACTCTGCAAACCATTTAGAGGGTTGTAAAGCACTATGAAGCAATATGTAACTCTAAGTGCTATTGCTATTGATATACCATTTCAGACCTGTGGCTGTCCAGTCTCTTTTTAAAAACCTCCGGTGATGAAGTGCCCATATTGTTTGATGGCAAACTGTTCCACTGGTTAGTTGTTCTCACTGTTAGGAAGTTTCTTTTTAGGTCCAGATGCTTCTCTCCCTGATTAGTTTCCATCCATTGTTCTTAGGCCTTGACCAAGCAAGTTCCAACAACACTATCTTTACTTCAGCCTATACATTGTGCTTACTTGAAAAACCAATATGAAATTCGAAAAGCCCTCAACCTTTGGCTCTTGTAAAAGCCCACTGAATATATCATCTGGGTTTCACCTAATTACACTTAATTAGGAAACATAATTACGCTTCCAGTGTCACTTTCCTCCCATTAGGAGGACAGTGGACAGCAGGAATACCAGGATGGTATCAAAGGCAGGGAGACAAAGGCAGGAAGACACTAGATAGAAACAATCACGTAAGGACTAATATGAACAATTTTAAACAAGCAAATCAAACAATGAGAGAAAAGGAAGGTGTGGAAGAGGTGGGGACACTTTTACCATAATTGACTGAATATTATTTCATAAGAAGGTGGTTTATAAAAGGATCACTATTTATTTATTTAGGTTGATGTGTGGTTGGAAACATATCTTCATGTTCTCACAGACTACCACTGATTTTTTAAATAGGTGATATCAAGAACTAAACTTGGGACTATTTCTTAAACAGTTGGATTGACTATCTCTATAGCTTTCCAGGCAGTATTTATGACTGTAAAGATGTGAAAGAATGTGGTCTGGAGTCACAGGAGAGAGATAACAGAGCTTTGAATGTCTGATGGGAAGGTGGAGAGGTATTCTGCCTTGAGGAGGGGGTTAGATTAGAAGACCTCCTTTCAGCCCTGATACTCTGTTTTATAAACAAAAGTACGATCTTCCCTAGCAATTCACAGAGGATACCTATGGTAATTGCTGCTAATTTGTTTCATCTGGCAAGATTCTGTTTAATGGAAATTAACCTAGGCTCAGTTATCAGAGACAATCCTTTTTTTATTTTTAAATCCATATATTTATATTTATATTCAAATACATTTCAACAATCCTTTTTCCTGTTTAATTTTCACCATTTCAAATCTATGTTTGGTAGACTGTATTGAATTTTAGAGATAAACTGGGTACTCATGTACAATTGCCAAAATTTCAATAACCTAGAATAAATCTGGTTAAAGACAACCCCGGAGTTCTATTTTTATTTTATTTTTAGTTGTAAGGAACTGTTCAAAGATTGACAGGTGAAGGAGAAGAAAGTCAGAGAGTAACAAAATGTTGTAACTGACACTGACTGCTTAATTGTCTGCAATATCTCAGATGCCTTAAAAGTATATTTTCAAGTTATTTGTTTATTTAACAATAAAGTATCTCCAACTTTTTCTTTCTTTCTCTTTTCTTTTTATTTCCAAGTGCAAGTAATGTCTTGACTTTGTTATTAAAACCAATTCCTTAATAACAAAACATCCTGAAAAGTAACCCCAGGATCATCTGCTGATTACAGCTCTGTAATGTTTTAATGACTCTGCCTTTTTTCTTCTGAAAAGACAGTATAATAATTGTAATAATTTTGTTTCTCAAGTGTTTCTCCCATGACATGGAGTTTCTTAATGAAAACCGTTCCCAGGGTGTGTTTTCTCTATGACCTTTTATTGCCAAAGCAACAGGGGGAGACAAAGAAATTTAAATGACAAAATAAATACGCTGTGGCAATTTTGAACGCTTTTCAATTAACAATCATAAATAATGTTTATTACAAGAGCATTAACAGCCCCCTGTGACTGTAAGACACACAAGTCTTTACAGTTACAGAGAAAACTTTTTTTCAGTTACCAAGTTGTTATTGAGACACAGTTAGGAGTAGCAGAGCTCAAATAACGTGTGTGTGTGTGTGTGTGTGCGTGTGTGTGTGCACTGTCACCCATATTCTCTTCTCTTTCTAACAAATATGAAGCCAAATAAACAAAATTAGAGTATAAGGCATAACAATTTAAAAGTCCATGCTTATAGCTTGGGAAGAAATTAGAATGTTTTCTTTCTGTGATCACACATACGAATAGGAGGTACCTAATATTTTGAAGAGCATTGTTTGAAACACATTTCTTTACATGAACTAAAGGGGAATGTTATGATGTGGATTTTTTTTTAAAATTATAACTAAAATGGGGGGAGGGAATGACATTCAAGCATACGTTTGATGCGAACTTTAGGAAAAGTTTGCCCTTGAAATGGGGGAGGGAAGATTCTCCCAGGGTCTGACAATGCCAAATGACTTCCCTGCTTCTTGGAAGGAAGTACACCAAAGGTGGTATCCAGCAGGTTCTGACTAGTTCTGGAGAACCAGTAGTGGAAATTTGGAGTAGTTCGGAGAACCAGCAAATACCCCTGCTGTTTCCTATCCTAATCACCCTTTTATGTAATTCTGTTAGGATAGCAGTTGGACTCCCTCTTCTCAATGTAGAGACAGAGGTGATATTCAGCAGGTTCTGACCAGTTCTGGAGAACCAGTAGTGGAAATTTTGAGAACTTCAGAGAACCGACAAATTCCACCTCTGACTGGTCCCACACACATCTATTCTCTGTTTCCTGAGTCCCAGCTGATCAGCTGGGTCTTATTTTGTTGCCCTGCACAGGAGAACAGAGGTGGAAAGCAGGTTAGTGGGGTAGGGACGGAATGGGGATTTTGCAGGAACCTTCCCCTGCCATGTCCACCAAGTAACACCCATAGACCTGGTAGTAAAAAAAAATTGAAACCCACTGCTGAAGTACACAATTAATGTCTACACAGCTTCAATTTGGTTACTTATTTATTTAATTTCTAGGCTGTCTAAAAGCAAATATCTTGAGAATAATATGAAGCATATCATTGGACTAGAGAGTTTGATTCCTCAGGATGTTGTGACCTTCTTTATTTAAATTGTTTTAAAATTCAATGGAAATCAGGCAAATTTATGGAAAGTTAAGGCTATCAACTCACTGTGAGCCTTGATAGTAATATTATCTCCAAGATCAGAGGGAACACACTGGAGAATTTTCTCAACTGATTGAGAGCAGTAAAGATTGCCTTTGTTTTGCTGATACCTCAGTGGCTCTTTCCAACAAGGGATGCTAGGGACTTTCTTTTTATTTTCATTTCTTTCTCTCTTTGAATCCTAGAGAGTTATATTTTATCCAGTACATAATCATTCATAAGTAGAGTCCTCCTGTCTCCTAGACTAGAATGTAATACTATCAACACTCATATTTCTCCATTCCTTTTTTATTGGAGCCAGGTGAAACTGTGAAACTCACAAAAATGGACTAGGCAGGAGTTAACACATTGAAACTGAATGAAAAAATTGAGAGATTCATCTGTCTGGATGAGGTTGCCAATGCAGATTCATTGAAGGAATAATATGGATATTATCAGAAGCACGACTGAATGTGGTGGATTCTTTTTAAGCAGTTTAAACTAATAAGACAGCAGTGAACAAAGATAGCCTTCAGTTATCCATGCTTTAAGTCACTTCCTACTGAGATTTTTTCAATGCATACTGCATAAGATTATTTTAAAAAAAAAACTCATCCATTGGTACAAAATATGGACGCTGAGATGCTAACTGGAACTGGGCATTATGACTATTATTGCACTTGTCCTGAATCATTCTCTCTGACTCTCTGTTTGTTCCTAAATGTTCAGGAACATGGAAACAGATCAACATTGTGAGCTGATCAAAGTTACATCTTTATTGCTACATGGCTATTCATAAGAATCTCACCAGACTGAATGCATTCCCTTGGGAACTGCCACATAAATGTTTCAGAGATTCTGGGGGAGGTAAGATCTAGGCCAGGGGTGTCAAACTCTCATCCTCACAGTGTCATCACATGATGTATTGTGGCTTTTTCCCCTTTGCTAAACCAGGTGTGGGCATGGCCAGCCTGTGATGCATCCAGGCTGCGGGATCCCTGATCTAGGTCCTTTCCTGTTGTGCAAGGATTCTAGGCTTACCACCCTCTTCATACCGCCTCCCACTATATCTGGAGATTACATTAACCCAATTCAAGAAACAGTTACTTTATAAAATACAGGTAATCCTTGACTTACAACAGTTCGTTTAGTGACTATTCAAAGTTATAACAGCACTGAAAAAAAGTAACTTATGGCCATTTTTTGCACTTATGTCCATTGCAGCATCCCCACGATCACATGATCAAGATTTGAATACTTGGCAACTGGGTCTTATTTATGACCATTGCAGTGTCCCAGGGTCATGTGATCCCGTTTTGGGATTTTCTCAAAGTCAGTGGGGAAGCTAGATTCACTTAACAACTGTGTTACTAATTTAACAACTGCAGTGATTCACTTAACAAACATGGCAGGAAAAATTGTAAAATATGGCAAAACTCACTTAACAAATTTGTCACTTAGCAACATAAATTTTGGGCTTAATTGTGGTCATAGGTTGAGGACTACTTGTACTCTATCATTAGGAGCTACATTATATTTATTTTTGCCCTAATATTGTCATTAAAGTCTCAAGCGCTCTTGCATCTATTGTGTTATTAAACATAATTCCTAGAGAGTCAGTCTTTTCAGCAGAAGACATCTGGATGTGAAACATATTCATTATGTAGGACTTTGAAATAGCAATAGCACTTAGATGCCACTTCACAGTGCTTTATGGCCTCTCTAAGCAGTTTACAGAGTCAGCATATTGGCCCTAACAATCTGGGTTCTCATTTTACAGACTTCGGAAGAATGGAAGGCTGAGTCAACCTTGAGCTAGTTAGGATCAAACAGCTGCCAGTCAGTGGCATACTGCATTTTAACCACTACGCCACTACAACTCTTGAGATGTTAACAATAATATTATCGTTAGTATCCTGCCCTTCCACTATTAAGGGCTTTCAAGTAACCAACAATGCAATACATATTTTTTTTTAAAAATCAGTATCTTGAACTACAACCTAATAACAATAAATCTGAACAGGCAGGAAGGTGTTAAATGCAGATGGATATCAGCAAAAGTTCTTTGGAGAACTAAACATCAAATGAATATTTCTTAAGGAAGATAATCCAAACCAGGAGTTTAATAGTTTAAAGGGAAAGATTGGCTGTTAAACACCTCCAGTATAACCTCAACACTTGAGAACAGTCCAAGGTAGATCCTGAATGGTGACCTCAAAACAAGGGTGAGTATCAAGAGAATAATGCTCAGAGGGAGATTCACAAGACAGTGAATGGAATGTAAGACTGAATAGAATATCAGAAGATAAAACATACAACATTTTAAAGCAGGCTTTGTAAAAGGAAGGCATAAATAGATAGCCAAAGTGATGTAGTGTTAAAGAAACTGGACTGGAAAGACCAAGAGAACATACTTATCCTCAACAATGGAAATTCACTGGATGATTTTCACCCTTTCTTTCTTTCTTTCTTTCTTTCTTTCTTTCTTTCTTTCTTTCTTTCTTTCTTTCTTTCTTTCTTTCTATTTTGATTTATCAATCACTCACAATATAACAGACATAAGAATAAACATAAGTATGAATCCAGGAAATAGGTACAAATAAATGGGGACAATAGGAGAGGGACAGTAGGCATGATTGTGCACTTATGCATGCTCCTCACAGATCTCTTAGGAATGGGGTGAGGTCAATAGTGGTTAGTTTGAGGGTAAAGAAGTTTGAACAGGTGAAACAGTCAGGTAGTGCGTTCCAGATATGGACCACTCCGTTGCTGAAGTTGTACTTTCTGCAATCAAGTTTGGAGCTGTATTGAGTTTGTATCTGTTGTGGGCTTTTGTATTGTTGCGGTTGAAGCTGAGGTAGTCATTGACTGGTAGGACATTGTAGCAGATAATTTTGTGTACTATGTTCAAATCCAGCCATAGGTGGCATAGTTCTAGGTTGTCCAAGCCCAAAATCTCAAGTCTGGTGGTGTAGGGTATTCTGTTGTGAGCAGAGGAATGTAGAACTTTTCTCATGAAATATTTCTGGGCTCGCTCAATTGTATTAATGTCCAATATACAGTGTGGATTCCAGACAGTATTCCCTGAGGAGAAGCTTTGTAAGATTAGATTTACAACTCTTCAAGCCTTTTTGGCAATGCTGTTGCAGTGAGCTCTGGCACTTAGGTGGTTTGATATGAGTACTCCAAGATCTTTGACATCTTTTTGTCAAAATTTTGACAAAGATTTCAAAAATTTGAAATCTTGTATTTGTGTGTTGCTGAACTCCCTTCAGAGATTGAACTGACTCAAGCTCCTGGGGAAAAGATGGAAGCAATAAAGAACACACATAGACACAAAAACAAAAACTCCCTCCTCCTTCCTTTACATTGTTTGAAAGATACAAGATGACCTTGCTTAATTTTTTAAAAATATGTTCCTTCTGAATGTGGCAGAATATTACAATTGCCTGTCAATGCAAAGGAGGGAGAAGAGAGTTGGAACATGAGTTCTCAAATATGAGAGCAGCTTTTAAATAAAAAAAATAATAATATGCAAACATATCTGTTAAATCCAAGAGGCTGAGCCAGATAAAACAATCCTTCTGTTCTAGCTACTCTCTCTCATTCTGATTAAATAGCCTAAATAATAGTGTTGCAGAGGAAAGCTCTTCAAGATGAAATATGTCATTCTGAAAAGGCTTTTGAAATACTACTTGTTCAGATAGATGTTTACCCCCCTTTCTTATAAAGGAGGAGGCGGGGATTTAAAATATTCTTGGAGGCTATAACGCTGTGCATTGTTGCTTGAAACCAAACTTTAAGGCAATGTTGTAAGAATACATCTGCACTTTCTTTTCTCAGAATAGTTGACCCTGGGTTAAAGTAGTTATAGATTGGTTGAGTAGAATTTTTTTCCCCCCTTGAAAAAGTATTTACATTGTTCAGTCAACTTTTTGGAGGAAAAAAAATATATGTGATCCAGCACTATTGTTGTCATTCCTTTTTTGTCCTTCCTTTCTTCTGGTTTACTCACAAGGTGAATTCCATGAAACGATGAAAGGCAGACTTAAATATGAGACTATAGTATTCTCAGCAAGTAAGAAATTACTGGTTGCAGTAACACAAAGATAAATTTTCCATGCATATTTTACTCTGCTAGGCATTGCTGGCCATAGGGAGCTTTGTTCATCTCTCTTTCAAGGGCATTAAGTCAGCACTGTCTGAAGATATTTCTGTGGCCATGTGGCCAGCATGATGTCATGTAGTGCTATTACCTTCCCACCAAAATGGTACCTATTTATCTACTTGCATTTGTTTGCTTTTGAACTGCTAGATTGGCAGGAGCTGGGGTGAGGACAGGAGTTCACCCTGTCCCGTGGAGCTTCAGTCTCGAACCTGGACTGCCGGTTTTCCAGTCAACAAGCCCATTGGGTTTTATCCATTGAGGCACTGTGCGGCTCCCAGTACAAATATTCAGACATAAATTCTAATTGTTTTCAGGATATATGTAGTTATATGATCTTCCCTGAATATCTTTAAAGTCTTCAAGCCACAAAAAGTATTGTCTAAAGACTTTCTGCTTCTTTCTTTTGGCTGCATGCAAGGAAAGCAGCAAACATCTTTCTTTGTCTCCCTCAAACTCCACCACAAATGAGTCTTGGGGTCTCTGCAAGGCATCCTTCTCCATGAGACTGTACCGGTGTGACAAGTCTCACAAAGACTCATTTCTGGTGGAGTTTGGGGGAGAGAAAGAAAGACTTCTGCTGCTTCTGCTGCTTTCCTTGCATGAAGCCAAAAGTCTCTCTCTCTCTCTCTCTCTNCCCCCAAGAATGGAGCTGGAGATGGTATCCTGTGATCCCAAAGAAAGAATGATTGATTGGTAGGAAAACAGGATGGGGAATTTTCCTGCAGACTTTTTTGGGGATTTTCCCAGCATCTCTGGTCCGCGGGATTTAAAATTATGAGTTTGGTGGTTCCTGATGTCCAAAAGGTTGGCAACCCCTGATTTAGCCAATATGTATCATTGAGAAGCCACTCTGTATGTTTCTAGTCTCCAATTGTTCAAGCAAAAATATTTTATGGATTGTCTGGATCATTTCTTAGGTTTTATTTGCACGCTGCAATATCATATCTGAGAAACTTTGCAGTTTTCCTGGTGACTGAACATTGGTTGGCTTGGTTTGGGGTAAAGAGTTAAGGTCAATGTTACTGTTTTTCTCTTCACTGATGTTTCACACATGGGAAACAGAGATACTAAGAAAGAAATTATTGGGACCTCTGGAAAAATCTCAATAATTCCCACCAAAGATGAGATTGATACATTTTATGAAACCATGGTTTACATTTAGGCTGAGAGAGAGGGATTCCATCCCCAAGACCATGGACTAAACTCTCTGGCTGAGTGGAGATTTGAATCTGGATTTTTTTCTCCACTTTACCTACTTATTTCACTCTGACCAGCACATCGCTACAACCAGTTCACGTTCTGATTAAACACACTAAAAGTCTCATTAGCAAAAACATTGGACTTTGTGCTTTAAAAATAACTCTTGTACAGCAAGAAAGAGATAGCAATTCTTCCTTTTTTTCCAATGGGGGTGTGTGATTTTTTTTCCCCACCCCCACTTTAGGAAACAAGGTCGCCTTAAGACCAATGAAATTTTCATTAGCCTTACAAGGCAGATACATTTTAATAAATTTAATTCCCTAGTGCACCGTGTCCCACTGAACATTGGACTTTAAAACAACAACAACCTGTGATCAACAACCTAGCTTGGATGTTCCTTATTCTCCAAATATGAGAAAAAAGAATGAAACAACTCTGCATTTTTTTAACTTTCACATACAGTAATATCCCCCATATTTTTATCCTCATTGATCTTACAACTTACAAATTAAATACATACATAAGGTGACATAATGGAAGGTTTGTTTTTCAGTGACTGTTCTATGCTTTCAATTAATAATCAAAACAAAGAAATCTTTACTCCAGCATACAAGGCATCTGTAGAATTATCCAGCTTTGGTTAGAGGGATGTATGTGAAAGAGCATAAATCCCAAGAGAGAGTCCACTGCACAGATGTTCTCTCCAATCCACACTGATGCCATTTCTGGTGTCAAATAAAAATGTACAGCACAACAGAGAGATGAGACCAAAACTGTCAGCACCAATTGGGATTGGACAAATCCTATTAGGAAAATGGATGCACCAAGATTCAATTTTTGGATTCCAAAGACGCTCAAACTGTTGACCTTGTGAAGTCTTCCTAGGACAACACAGCAAAAGTCCGTAGGTTTGTGCAGAATTTTTTTTAAAGAAAAAAAAAACCCTCTTTGTTTCCCCCTTCCCACTATATGCACAAACACACACAAACTCTGCAATGTACAAAATTGAAAATAAATAATCCTGAAAACTAACATTCTTTCATCTGTGCACCAGTATAGCTTAAAATCATCTAGAAGTTCAATTATATACAGTATTTTTCCAGTTAATTATTTAAAGTAATAAGTTTTTTTTTTTAATTTGGTGAAATACATTATCCATATAAGGTAAAATATGTATTATATAACCAGCTTCAGCAGGCATTTGTTCTGTAATATGCTCATTTGGCAAATTGTTCAGGTTTGGACTTATACTTTGACAATGATGTTAACCAATTAGAATATCTTTAGAGGATGGCTAAAGGATTCAGGAAAGGTCTAGATCAAAGGCAAACAGAGTTGAGGACTGCTAGGTCTTGTGCAGTTTTATACAGATATCACCACTAACTGATATAAAATCAAAGGAATACAATAAAAAGTAAATGTAAATAAGTAGGTGAATGTGATGCCAACCTGTTGTATGATCTATATGGAAAGATGATTAAGATATGCAAAGAACAGTAATACATTAGAATTACTGGTGGATTTGAAAATAACTTTCTTGCATTCTTGAAAAATGATAAAGTTTAACACATTTAAACAGACCGCTGACGATTATCTTGAACCAACACAGTTGTAAGTTATGGACTAGAGGCTAAAACATATGAAGCACTGGACATGACTAATCTAGTGAAAAGAATGACCAGGGGAGACATGATAGCAGTCTTCCAATATTTGAGGGGCTGCCACAGAGAGGAGGGGATCAAGCTATTTTCTAAAGCGCCTTTAGGCCAGACAAGGAATAATGGATGGAAACTGAACAAGGAGAGATTCAACCTGGAAATAAGGAGAAATTTTCTGACAGAGAGAACAATCAATCAATGGAACAGCTTGCTGTTAGAAGTTGTGGAAGCTTCACTAGAGGCTTTCAAGAAGAAACTGGATTGCATTGGGTTTGTAGGAAATGGTGTAGGATCTCCTGCTTTGGGGGGGGGGGTTTTGGACTAGATGAGCTACAAAGTCTCTTCCAACTGTTATTCTTTAGCCCATAAAGACAACATTGAACAAACATTTGTCTTGTTATTGCCAAATGTTCTTTGCCAATATTAAGGTATGGCATAGGACATGTTCAATATTTATTTATTTAATTGGATTTCTAGGGCTTGTCCACATTATAAATGCGGGGGACTGGTGAAATGGGGGACTGGTGAAATTTTTTTAAAAATGCTTTGTGTCCTCTCCTCTTAATACAACATAGCCCTGAAAATATACTCCAGTTGCTGCTGGTTCACCCATGTTCTCTTTGAATGCATTGACTGAAAAAAAATGTGTGGGTAGAAAAATACAAACTCCCCCAGAGAGCGCAAGGTTATTTGTAACACCCTTTGGATAGATTTGTGCTGCTATAAAAGCAAGGTGCCAGAATGGCCCCATTTTCTAATTTTACTTCAAATGTGCACTTCCAAATAACGCTTATTTATATGTGCTGAATCTTGTTACATACATTATGTGCACAAATGTGCTTGTGTTCAATTCATTGGGCATGGCAATACAATCAGGTGATAATCAAGGACCTTTGCCGAGCCCACCAATGCATTAAAGATCTCACGTACAGAATGCAAACATCTGTGGGCATCATTAAACCATTTCTATAGACTACATGCCAAGACCTGACCCAGCAACCAGCTCTACCCTTAGATTTGTATGGCCTCAGCAAAAGAGCTGAAAGGCTAAGGTATTAATTCACAAGACCACAAGCTCAATTTAAGATTTAATTTGAGATAACTAAGAGCAACTGAAAAGTGTATTCAAAGTTATAAGTGCAGAAGAAAAGAGCTTCCCCTGTTTTTCAAGTTAAATATAAATCCAATATTTCTTCAACAGATTAATTTATCAATTGACAAACTAGGTCTAAGGGTTCCGAATGCTATTTTTACTCAATATCCAGCATTACCAAGCTTCCATTTAACACCTTTTTATTTATTTATTTTTAATCTTCATTTATTAAAGTCTTATCCTTAGAGATTGACCATAGTTTGATTATGTGTCTGAGCAGGGAGCTGGGGTGAGTAGAGGAGAATATTTTAGTTTACAAGAAATTCCCACTGAGTAATGTGAAATCTTCACATTTATTGTAACTTAAATGAGCTAAGGCTATAACTCTTCAACATTGGCTTTAGAGTGGAGGAAAATGTTAAATTCAAGAGTTTCAGAACTATCTATATCTACAGTATATCTATATCTGTATCTACGTATATGTTTATAAAGTAAGAACAATTGTTCTTACTTTACAAACATACTAGCTCAATACCCATGCTTCGCTATGAAACTATGTGATCAGGCTTAGTTTTGGAGGAGGAACATAAGGAAAGAGCTAATAGTACTGCAACTCGGCATCAGATTTGGTAACAGAGATAATTAAATGACTTGTGAACTGAATATATAGTTTTGTCTTTCTGAAGGCCCACCATCATATGTTGCTAATAAAACTAAGTATCAGACTGCTTCAAGGATAACATGGTTCTACAACTCCAGGAATTTCTAGCCAACATCCATTCAATCTGGTAGGGTTTTGGTATAGCTATGAGACACAACAAATTGTATGATTTAAGCTTATTCAGGAGAGTGTGGACTAGACCTCTCAATGTTATCTGATTCCAAACAATGATTGCATTGCCATGAATTACTTGAGTATGGACCAGAAGGATGAAAGGAATAAGACTGACTGCTGAAAACTTTTGTAAATATCCTAGCAATTCACCATCTTTTCCAAAGAATCTACAGATCAAGAAATCACGATAAACAGTAGAAAGGTGTTCTGGAAGGTGAGAGAGAATTTGAGGAAAGAAAATCCCTTTCTCTCTTTTACCTCTGAGGGAGAGGCCCTGCTCTTGGGAAGAAATCTCAGTTGCAAGCATTGCATAAATATGTGCCCATATTTTGACAATAATGCAGGTCTGATTTATTTACATCTTGTACGAAATCAACATATCTCAAATGCAACATATGCTCAGTCACCAATTAAGATGGCAGATATGAAGCATTATAGATTGATTGTTATAAAACCATGAGAGAGAATAGCATACATCTTTTTCTCTTAATGATGAAAGTTAATATATGAAACTTCTAACAAATTAAGTATTTCTGATATGTTTTCAGGGCAATGAACAGATTACACTCCACTAATATGTGCCATCTTAGTCATATATTACATTGCAGAACCATGTAATAAACACATTTATCATCCCTCTTTGGCCTGATCACTGCCTCTTGCCCTCTGCTATGTAACTTATCTCCAAGGGACTCATTTACACCACTGTATTCCAGCCCCCAACTTCCTTCCAAGTGCATTCAGTCAATTTGCTACATCAGCCTTCTTCTGTTTACTGGTGGAAGATATATTACCAAGCCCTGTATCACTCCAGATTTTTAAAAGGTCCAATGTCTTTTACTCTGAGTCTTCAGTAGTGCTGGGCAGTTTAAATTGTGTATGCAGTGTACAAAGAAGAGTTTAAACAATTCTTTCACATTATAAAATACATTTTTAGAAACAGGTCTCATGGGTTTTGAAGGATTTGGTTCTCGTGCATGCTTAGAATTGCCTTGCAATCTAGTTAGGGTGGGGAGAGAGTGTCCAGTGATTAAAATCCTAGCAAGCTAGGCCCATCTCAGCAGGTGACAACACCTGGCCATCCTTATCAGACTTAGTATCAACTCGTAAAATATTTCTATGATCTTTTTAGAGTTGCTGTTACAGTTTGCCGGCAGCTAGTGCAGACAGCAGTAGAATCGAACAGTGAGGAAAGAAAGGGGACTAGTCAGGGAGTCTGGAGAGGACTTGGATGAGGGTCCTGCGTCCAATGCAGGGATGGGGCCAGGACCATCTGTGAGTGGAGTGTTGCCTTCGGAGCCTGGCAGCAGCGATGCAGAGGACTGAGAAGGCGAGAGCAGCTGAAACAAAAGGGGCAACTCGCGAGTAAGGCTGGGAGGTGATTGCCCCTCCCATAAGGGATAAAAGTCAGACCTCAATGATGAACTCTTTGCAGGAAGCAAAGTAGTTCTATAGAGTCCAAGTCCTCCTTCAAGCTCTGTGTTTTCTGGTCGGTTTTTTCTGTACTTCAGTTGGTTTCTGTTATAATTTATTTGGATACTTCTGTTTTTGGCAGCATTCCCCAGCACTGAAAGGCATGTGCTTATCTTGTGGAGTTGTTTAAGATTAGTTTTGGCTGGGAATGAAAGCAATTCCCAGCATTGCAATAAAATAGTTTTTGCTTTTAAAACAAGTTTGTGTATAATTATGTTTGATGAAGCCTGGGTCAGAACAGTTGCCAACCGAAGGGAGGGAAGAAAGGGATTTGAAAGAACAGTGTGGCAGCTTGGAAATCAAAAGTGCATTCCATAAATAGTTTTTCAGAGATAGTCACTAGGTGACTGAAGTTTCTGCCATGCAAATATCTAACTGGAGAACATGATTGATGACTCTTGGCTATGGATGTGTCCCATTGGAGAATATACACACAGAGGGTGGGGGAAAACCAGGGTCAAGGGTGACAATTGACAATTGATTTATGTGTCTCAGAGTCAGCTATACCCAGTCAGTGCTGGACATGTTAACTCCCAATAAATCCTTTTGATCGAGACTCATGATTTAACTGGGGTAACTGCCAGAATCCTGACACTCAGAAGCGAAGCACAATTGCATCGAGTTATCACTTGGATGGGAACTACCAGATTATCTCAGGGCTGTAATTTAGACAGGGAAGCTGAAAGAAAAAATTCCAAGATGGAACTAAGGACCAAGTTATTTCCACCATTATCACCAGTTGTCCCACAAGTGTTTTTCCTTTTGAATAGTACCGTTGTATTTCGTTGTATTTCTCTTCACATGATTTGTAAATCCCTATGGGATGTTAGCTGTCCTGAAAATCAGCATAAAACGAGAAATGAACCAAACTATAAGTAGTCCTTGATTTGCAAGCATTCACTAGCAACCATTCAGTTAATAACAGCACTTTAAAAAAACTGATGCTTGTACTTATGACCATTGCAGCATCATGATCACAACCATTGCAGTCACATGATCAAAACCAGAAATTATTTACCACAGTTGCATGATCCCAGGATCATGTCTTCACCATTTGTGACTTTCCCAGCTGGCTGTCCGGCAAGCATAGTCAATTCACTTAATAAACATGTGATTCACTCAACAACTGTGGCGATTCATTATTAACCATGGCCAAAAGTTTGTAAAATCATGCACAACTTTCTTGAAAACCATCCTGCTTAGCAACAGAAATTCTGGTCCCAATTGTGGTTTTAAGTCAAGGACTATTTGTAGTACACCAACGACTGCCAGAGTGCAAGAAGAAAGCAAATTCAGCTGCCCTACAAAATCACCCTACAGCAAACCAAGAGTCTCAGAACTAATGGCAGTGCGCCCTAGTGGGAACAGCAATCACCTTGCTTGAAACAGGGTGCTATATTGATGTTATTATTACATTCATTTAGCATCTGCAACTGAGCTGGGAAGGGGAAGAAGAAACAGAGAATATACTTAAACCCCAATATGCTTTATGATTACCCTTAAAAGAACTACAAGTTGAACTCTCTCTCTCGCAACGTAGTTTGCTCCCTTTTTGCTCTCCTAGACTTCCTTTGCACACCCAGATGCCCAAAGGTGTAAAGACCGGGCAGGCTAACACCATGCTAGGTTAAAACATTTTCTTTGACTTTTTGGCCCATTCGTCATACAGCTTGTCTTGCTGCTGCTGCAGAAACCTTTCACCTCTATCTTACTTTGAAGGTATACCCCAAGAGAAGGAATCAGAAGTGAAAAATGATAAAGTCATGCAATTCTTTCAAGGTTAGCACACCTTTAAGCCCAGCACTTGCCCACTCCCAAGAGTGCCATGGTTTTTCCCCCTCCTTCTCAACACACACACAATCGCAGAGTCAAGAAATGAATGCTAGCCTTAAACAAGGACCTCAGCAGGAAGTACTTGTTGACATAATTACTGTTGGCTCCCTTCTTCTTCTTCTTCTTCTTCTTCTTCTTCTTCTTCTTCTCCCAAGCCAACTTGGCAACCTTTCCCACAAAACTGAGCTGACCTCCAGCCAAGTCTTCTCCTATTCAGCTTCCAGCTTTCTGCATTTTCTCAGTGTAAGCCAAGAACCCAAATACCCAGCTACTTCCATTGTTTAGGTTTCTTCAGAAATCTTTTGAAAGAGGGGATTCCACTGTTGGGACTGCCGTGAACAATTCAGGAGTCCTTTGGAAATATAACGGCTCATTGTTAGCTACACCAAAGTCTTTGGGAAGAACACAAAAGGAGACTTTTGGAACAGGGTGCAAACTTGGCCTTTTGTGGAAGAAACAACCTACTGAAAAAAAGCCTCTGGCTCTGTTTCCCTTCCACTAAGATCAAGGCTAAATGGTTTGGATCAAAAATAACAGGGAAAGAAAACTGACAACAAAATGGCTTTTTTTTAAAAAAAGTTTTGCAGCCTTGTAGCCCGATTCCTTGCATATTTAAATGGAAGAAAGTTCTACTGAGACCAAATCTGTAAGTAAGCATAGCCTGGATAGCAGTTTCAGTTCCATGATGAGTGGATGAGTTGCAGACCCGGAAAATCCCTATTCAGCTCCAACAGAAGTAAGAGCTGAAATTGGGCCTTGGACTATATTTAAAGCCCTTTGACAGAGTCTGTCAGTTGAAGAAATGTGTTTGTTTGTATCAGGGATGCCTACACATACAGTCCAGTCCAAACATAACAGAGGCGTCCTGTAAATCATAATGTGCAAATCAGAACTCAGCTTCCAAAATACACATTTCATTCTAATCTCTCCTTCCCTCTTTAGAGTAGGGTGGCCACTAAAAAGAGAAGAAAAAACATTACCAACTCCTCTACTCTTTTAAAGGAGTAGAGGAACGTTTGGCTTCAATCTGCATTGACTGGGCACAGAAGACACAGAACAAAGTATATCAGATGTAGTTTTATGATTTTAGCTTCTGGCGATGTGTCTGGTTTTGAATGATTTAACAGCTCTCTGTTAGTTACTCTGGCTCTCCAGCACTGCCTTTATCTTTTTTTAATATATATTAGCCATCGTGGGGGGGGGGGGGGG